>MU160149.1:7451-46287 GCA_015888305.1 Antheraea pernyi | reverse complement strand
GGATGACGGAGAACTTCCAACCCAAGTTCTTGCAACTTGGAGACCGTCTGGTGTGCAGTATGAAGTCGCGCGTTGTCGTGCAGGAGCAGCGGAGACGAGCGATTGACCAATGCTGGTTGGAGATGTGCCAGCTTCTCCATCATTGTGTTCAGTTCTTCACAGTACACATCTGCAGTAATGCTCACCCCGTTTGGTAAGAAGCTGTGATGAATCACACCGGCGCTAGACCACCAAACAGTGACCATCACTTTTCTAGGGGTAAGTTTTCGTTTAGGGCATTGTTTAGGTGCTGAACCAGGATCCAACCAACTTGCTGAGCGCTTGCGGTTATCAAACAGAATCCATTTTTCATCGCAGGTAACAATGCGGTTCAAAATTCCTTCATTTGTGTGTCTGTTGAGCAGTGCAAGGCACGTCTCGATGCGTACTTCGCGCTGGCGATCATTGAGTTCGTGGGGCACCCATTTGTCAAGCTTTTTTACCTTGCCAATTTGACGCAAATGGATCAATATTGTTTTGACGCTAACGTCGAAAGCTGCTGCTAATTCAGCCGTAGATTGTGTATCATCAGCTTCCACAATCGCCTTTAATTCGTCATTATCGACCAAAGTCTTCGGACGCCCGCGAGGTTCATTTTTCAGGTCGAAATTCCCAGAACGGAAGCGAGCAAACCAATAACAGGTGGTGCGTTGGTTTGTAGTGTTAGCTCCGTAAACGTCGTTGATGTTGCGTGCCGCTTGTGCAGCGTTGCTGCCACGACGGTACTCATATTCCATAATTACTCGAATTTTAACGTATCCATGATGACAAAAGATTGAAATGCGATGAAAATGTAACACTAATCAATAAACAAATGAATACTTTTGGAAAAAGAGTTTCATGTTTTTAACATAAAATTAATTTGAAATTAGAATTCTTAGCCAAACAAAAATTATTTTGATTTGAAATGGCCAGTACTGCAGAACGGCAATTTCATAGGTAAGGACCTATTATTACTAGCCTCTTCCCGCGACTTCGTCCGCGTGGAATAGTTACTTTGGGCTAACGGTAACACACAGCGGAAACTCTCAAGAGGAAAATACTCCGATTTTGAAACATTCTTCATTGATACTCAGATCCTATTGGCCTTAGCGTGATGATATATAGGCTATAACCTTCCTCGATAAATGAGCTATATAACACTGAAAGAATTTTTCAATTCGTACCAGTAGTTCACGAGGTTACCTTCTACAAACTCACTAACTTTACCTCTTTGTAATATTAGTATAGATATGTATATAAACTATTGCAAAAAATTATTATAACTGCAACCTTTTACTTTTCTATGTAACTGTGACGTAACCGATCGATCATCTACGAGTACACTACTTATGAAATGGGACATAGCTACGTGTTGATCCTACGAACCGCGTAGCAATAGTATAGCATCGGTTGGACACTGAGCATTACAACTCGTGCAAGCACCTGTTGTTTAAATATATCATTGTTTAATTGTACACTGTAAGACATAATTAGTCTGCATTTATAATTGTGATGCGACAATCACTAATAGATCGTCTACGTCTTCATTATTCAAATGAGTAATCCAGATTGTTTTAAAGAAATGTTGTCTATGCGCTGTAATTAATTTGAAATATGTTTATCAGCAGATATATTTTCAGTATTGCAAAAATAATCTTCCCGAAATAAGGTACAGGCCTTCCCAATGTTCATCTGGAGTTATTATTGATCTTAAAAAAAAGTTTTGTATTTTCCCACCTAATTTATGGTATCAACAAAACACTTCTCAAGCATAAGTTTAAGATTTCTAAACAAAACTTCGTTTACTATTAATCGATACTCTTACTAATCATATGAAAACTAGAACACGAGATAGACATCAACAGTATTAATACAAATAAGTTAAATACGTATTGAATACTTGCTTTAAAAAGGTTACGAATTAAATGCACCACGGTCGCTGATTGTTCGCGATCTTGCTTTTTTGTCTCGCTTTGGTTACTTTAGGTTAGAGTTGCGAAAAAGGATAACGCGAACTTGCTTCGGGCGAGCGCTCTGCATGTAATTCGAAACCTTTTTAAAGCAAGTATTTAACTTTTTTGTAGTTACACCGAAAATATATAAGCATTCTATATTAGACCAAAACTACTTACAAGATACGATAAGCTAAATTATGTCAAAGCCTAATAATGACATTCCAATACCTGCGTGACAAAACATCGACTACTTGATGCGTTTAATTTAAAGTCACAAGGTATTCCATTACAGTAGCAAATTAAACGTTCCCAAACCTATTTCGTTCAAATAACTCGAAATAAGCGTCTGCTAAACTCCTTTGGCGTGAGTTAAAACCGCTTCAGTTATCGTGTTGCGTCTATCGTTATGCAGCTCGCTAACCTGTAACGCATAAAGTTAATGTCTTCTCACATCTGCATTTATTGCGGCCCTAGACAATTTCGTGACGATATACGCAAATATGGAAGTAGTATTACAAAGACGGATATGTAAATCAGTCCAATTTCATAGGAGATATATTAATAATAATAAGTTCAAAACTCTTCTTCGTATAAAAGACTAAAATTTAAAAAAAACTGCAGATAGAGCCTTTATTTATCTATCGATTTCAGTAAAACGAAAAACACATATGCGCCTCTCTGTTAAGAGCCATCGATATATTCTTTTATTTTAAAAAAGCAACCACTTTATAACTATATAACCTGTAAATGCAAAACATATATCTATTCCTTCTTATGAAATTCTTAATGTCAGTGATCCTCCTCATTAGTGATACATCTTTTTATATCTCATACAAAATCACAACGCGAAGAAATATATTTCTACGATTTGGATTTCTTTAGTGGATACTAATTGTTATATATTAAAGTCTACTCTATGATGCAACTTTTACACGAGAAGATAACTTTGATAAGATATAAAATAGTTGCGGTTGAACTAGAATAAGCAGTAGATATTTTATTTTCATGTAGTTAGATATTATTTCTCAAGAAGAAACAGATGCGAGATAATATAAACATGTAACGTGAAAAGATCTAATTTTGATCAATGTATTTCTGATGTGGAGCACCCGTAACGACAGTAATATGCCGTTATATTTTCGTTTAACGGCGTAGTACAAAAATAGTTTGCCATCTATTGAGAGTAACGGGCAACGACCGCCGCCGCTGACGCCGCCGCCGCCGCCTCCTAATATGCCCAGAGTAACGACAAACGAGAATAACGACCAACCAGCGTAACGAAAAACAAACGGCGCTCAAACGGAACCTCAAAATAGGTTGCTCGCTAGCTTCTCGATTTCATTTCAGTTCTTTTTATAAAGTCCCAGAAGCCTGTTTGCTCAGTCTAGTAAATGTAGCGGAGCCTTCAGCACCGTTACCAAGTTTGAAAAATGGCACAAGAAGACATACAGAGTCTTTTAATTTTACTGGGTGCCGTTAGATGGAGTAGTTAAAGGGTTTACATTCCCTCATAGTATTGTAGCTTTATCCATAGATAGAGCTACGAGCAACGAAAAGACTGAATATGTGGTGAGTACATTATAATATTAATTATATTTGTTTTGTATTTTAATGAATATTTGGAGACAACACAACAACAATATTTAAGCTTATTATAAGAGAAGTTTGCGTCTGTTATTTTATGTATTTAAAGAACCAGTTAAATGTATAGTACATAAATTAAATTTAATATACTGTATAAACAGACTATTTTGGTACGACAAAATAAACATAACTCTCATCAAATTTTTTTTGGAACATTTTTTATTATTCCCTTACCGTGCACTTATTAAAAATATTGACTTAAAAATTTTGGGGATAAAATTTGTTTCATCGAAGCTGATAATCAATAAATAGATTTAATATCTATTAAACAGAATATTAAATAGTATTTCCATTTTAGTTAAAGAGTGACATCTTGTGATCATCTCCGTAAATCATTTCTATAATGAATGTCTAACAAAGTTTTGTGAATTCTTCAATCTATGACACCTATATTGTATATCGTTCGCTTTCAAAAATAAATTATTAAGTAAAAAAATATATGACTTTTTATACTATGTTTATAACGTAAGTCAGTGGCGGATTTGCTGTCTTGGCCGCCCTAGGCCCCAAGCCATGTAGTAAATACCAGCCACCTCTTTCTCAGCACCCATCATATTGAGTATATAATGAATTTACTGTTTTGCCAACTTTTATCGAAATCGATTCAAAAATTTAGTTCAGATAATAATATCTGCTAGTTCGTAATATTTTCCGATGTTTCAGGGATAATTGCACATTTCAATAAAACATTTTAAATGGTTTTATTTATTTAATGACAGGTTTATTCTAATACAAGATAAGATTTAACAAGTGTTTTATAACGTGTTACAAAACTTGTATCGTAAAAATCACTTATATGTACGAAATAACTTATACGTACATTTTATATGAACGAAATAATTACTTCACATTAAATTATCTATATTTTATTTATAAAAAGTACAAAAGTGATTTGGAAGATTATTGTTATACGATGCGGTGTAGTGCGGCCCACCATAATGTGCGCGAGCCTTTGGAATTTTTACGTACTTTGAGTTATTTATTGTTATCATTAGTGAATTTTTTGACAAGATTAGCCGCCCTAGACCCGGGCCTCCTGCGCCTTAGGGCAAATCCGCCACTGACATAAGGTATAATATGACTTAGTAAAATTGTCATGTATATTACTCTGTCTACTTTGAAATAGACAGGGATAAGAATTAAACTATAATTTTACTATGGTAATATTGTGTAGATTACACAATATATTATGATAATCTGAGATTTTAACCGCGTCGCTATCTATACCTCTCTGAGGTAACTAATAATTTTATAAATATAAGTATGTATTACCTACATTTATAACATCTTACAAGGTCTCTGATGTTCTGATATGATTTTTTAAACTTCAAATTTAAATGAATTTTGTTAGGGTTAAATTAAAAACAATTATTAAGTGGTGGTAGAGCCACGCTGAAACTATTATTGGTTTCAGCATGAATGGGTCGGCTCGCCCGGGGTAGTACCACCCTCTCATAGAAAACCGACGTGAAGTAACAGTGCTTGCATTGTTGCGTTTCGTTCGGTCAGTGAGAGCGCCGGAGACCCATCTCCCCTCCCCTCTCCTCTCTCGTTTGCCACCTATGACATAAAAAAAAAAAATTATTAGAAAGTGTAAAGATCAAAAATCTCCGCTATATAATATTTTAATAATGTATATTGTACAGCGCCATCTATACACTTCAGCTGAAATTACAACGATTTATGCACTTCTAGCTTTTTATATTGTACTCTACCCTAAATTACAGATAAAGGGTTCCAACAAGGGTTGTTCCCTTCCAGTCTAAGAGGTAAATTAGCGGGATAGGATTTTTAAAGGTTTTATATCTATAGTGTTATATTTAGGGACATAGTTATTTACTAAGGAATAATTGTTATGAGCTAAGTATTATGAAGAAACAAGTTTAGAATTTGAACATAGGAATGAAACAAGTAACAAGTGTATTATTAAAAAATATTTTTGGTAATAATTTATTTAAAAAAACGAACTATGCAGTTCTCTACAGACGTCTACGTCTGTCAACCTCAGTTTCATAATTATTCATTTTTATTTTAGGCGGATTATCAAATAACTATCACAATTGTAGGTAGTTTTGGCATTAGTTTCAGAAGTACATATTTTTGAGAGTTGGTAAATCTGTACGGATATTTGATCAGTATAATAGGCTAATATTATTACCTGCAGATATTCACCCATCAATATAATTTATACATATAAAATAAATGCTTTCAAATGAACACAATATAGTTATCTTGACAGGGTAAAGAAAACACAAATGAAATATATTTATTAACCTTATATAAAACATTACAGAAATATATTAAGGTAATACACATTTTGTTGAAAAGTTGTAGTGGTCGTGCAGTGTTCGAAAATTCACCATAAGTTCTTTCTTCACGTATTAATATTTAATGTGATATTATTGTCTGTATTCTACAAATGTATCTAGACACAAATGCATGGAAAATATGTCGGACAGAGTCTTATAAATAAAATTTTCGACTCGACGATGGTATGAGAGAAGCAACTATTTCCAAGTTTTGATAATAATAACACTAAAGTTATTCAATAGGTATTAAACAAAGAAAAGAAAATCGGTTGACAAACAGAGGAGAAAAAGGTACTGCGTTGATTTATCTTAGCCTATTTATATATAAATTCCACCTCATAATGGAAAAATACGAAACTTCCCAATCTCAGTATGTCGTAAGCTGGCGTGGTGGTTATGTCCACGCATTCCATTGCGAAAAGGATTTTGTCTGGCAGCGGGACTTTTATGGACTGGTATTATTAATATTACATTCATCTAAATTTGGGATAAACAGTCATTGTAGTGTTTCTACTGTCATTGTACGTTCACACCTAGAAGACAAATGAAAATAAATAAATCATTTTGGCACGATTTCTCAGATGAAATACCTTAGTTGCCTAATGGTAGAATGTCGAATTTTAGACGTGACTCACGTAGCTTGTATCCTATCCCTCATACGTCATGCAGGTGCTGTCAACGAACTCGGCTAAACAACAGTGTGGGGAATTTTCCATAAGTATCAGTCTAACATTTTTATTATTTTTGACTGTTACAAAACCTCCTTCGAATGTAGTCATTATAGGGTTAAATATTAACCCTTTGTACTCGAAGTTTTTTTTCATTCGTATTATCATCAACTCACAACCGCTACTGTCTGCTGTTATCGAGAACATAACAATACGCGAGCGGCGACCGTCTTTTGCCACCAACATTTTAAATGTCTCTGCTGCGGAACCCTCAAGCCGAAGGGTTAATATAGAACAAAGAAACTGACATATTATATTACAATTGTGGCAAATAAAACATATAAGACTTTTTAAGGTCTGTGTGGTGGTAATTAATGTGGTCTAATGAAATTATCAAATATTTTTTATATCTACGGGAGTTTTAATAACTATAAATGAATAATAGATGAGGAATACAACAGTTACATATTAAACATACAGATTAATCAAGGTTACGTATTTAGACATACGTAAAACATATAACGGTGTTATTACAAAAAAGTTAAATACTTGGTTTAAAAAGGTTTCGAATTAAATGCACCGCGCTCGCCAGAGGCAAGTTCGCGTTATACTTTTTCGCAAGTCTAACTAAACGTAACCAAAGCGAGACAAAAGAACAAGATGGCGAATGCATTTAATTCGAAACCTTTCTAAAGCAAGTATTCAATACGTATTTAATTTTTTCATAATAACACCGATAGTATGTTTCTTTGCTGTTTTGATTTTTAGCAAATTTTGATTATATTTAAATTCTACTATCTGAAAATATACATCACAAGAGTCGATAATAGACTAAATACGTGTCTAAATAAATCTTTTAGTGAGATAAAACAAATGTTACGTAATTTTTATATTACATTGAAAAATTAATATAAACTAACAAGTAATTAATGTTTCAAATAGTGATTAAGCTTGTTAAGGAGACTTTTGTCGTTAGATTGGGTTACCTGCTCTTACCAAATTAATACCGTGGGTTATTTTGTAATCTGGATTTTCTGAGAAATGATCAGACTCCAGTCGCGGGCCACCGCCCGCGCGTTCTGTAAACAGAAATAGAACTGTTGGTAGGTACGGGTAGACGATGCTGTGTCCGCGTTCGTCGCTTTTCGGCATCGCTCGCCAGGAAACGTGTTCTCTTCCTTTCTTTTTATTACTTTCCTATTTTAGAACAAACAAGCATTATATTAGTATATAATTTGGTGGGCATTCTTCTTTCATCGATATCTTGTCTTAAATGATCAATGCATACGTTCTTACAACCATTAATAACCTTTAACTGTGGTTCTGTTTGTACGAGTAATTTTTTTTAAATTTTGTTGTAGTCATAAAATTTTAACATTAAATATTATAATTTTAACATTAAATACTTACAAAACGCATAAGAAAAAAATAATTTAAAAAACTAAAGATTTTGTAAACTTGAAATCTATAACTTCACAAATTTAACCGCTAAGAATTTGTAACTTATAAACAAGTATGTACAATCCAACGTTCATAATAATAATGTTTAAGCATTGTATACTTCCACTATAACTTTTCTATTTTCATATATTATATACTATCTCTCTGACTCTCTGTACGTTCATGTATTTAAAACTCTAGAACCGCATAGTCCATTTTCGTGACATTTTATTAATTCATAACTAATGATGATGGATAGGTACTGTTGAACTCTTAATACGTAATCCTTTAAAATCAAAATCAGAAATACTTTATTCAATTTAGGCCTTAATAGAACGCTCGTGAGCGTCAAAACTACTACTGGTTCAGAAAACGACTCAGTCATCGTTTTATCTTTTAAACGTGTACATGTTTATAAAAATAGATTCCAGTTGCAATTATTACAATTGTTTTTAGCAGATGCACGAAGAGCGGCATGCAATCTACGTATCACCATCGTTCACATATTGATTCACCCTATAACTTTTGATATCAAATTTAAAATGAAAAGATAACCTAAAAGATTACAAACTATAAATACGGTCCCCTTTAAACCATAATAACTACTTTAATGCCAGAAAGATTTTAATGTCAGAAAGATAACTAAGATTAAGTAGTGTTTATAATGGACTTTTGACTCTTAATAATTAATTTAACCGTTATAAGTTTATTGAATTTTATTTTAAATATAATGTAATATGAAGTAATTCCTGCATGCATTTCATGATGATGGGTTAGATAGTTAAGACGTGAATGCGTAAGAAACAAACTCACATTCACATATATAATATTAGTGAAGTGAAGAAAACGTGCGGAACCGCGGTCACAAATAGTATGTTAATAAATCTATTTAAGAACAGTCGTTATATAACAATATATAACAGCTAGCGGCAATATAAACATCAAAGCCATTCGAAACAGGAATTTTTGCACCGAACACTGTTATTGCAGATGGCTTAAAATAACCGGGATTGTTCTGCTGTTTTCACTAACCTTCAGAATTGCGACAGAGCTAAACGGGGAGCGATATTAACGATTATGTCATAAGTATTCATTAGTATTTTGGTAAAATTCATTTTGAATTATTTGCACTCTTAAAATAAACTTTAGTAAGTAAAGTTGATAGGTATTACACAACATATAATGTATTTATGAATTTATATCTATTGTGATGGAAGACATTGATTTGAAAAATTTAATTGTCAAAAATATACAGGAACAGACTGCCAAAAACATACATGTTGTTTCTGGATGCCTTCTGTGACAATCAATCCTCTTTATTAAAGACTAGCCTCAGCCCGCGACTTCGTCTGCGTGGAAAAGTTACTTTGCGCTAAAGCTAACACGCAGCGGAAGCTCTCAAGAGAAAAAAATACCTCGATTTTGAAACATTATTCATTGGTGCTCCGCTCCTATATTATAACCTTCCCCGATAAATGAGCTATATAACACTGAAAGAATTTTTCAAATCGGACCAGTAGTTCCTGAGATTACCCCTACAACGTCACAACGTCACAAACTTTACCTCTTTATAATATTTGTATAGATTAAATACCACATTAAGGAAGTGGGTAAATATTTTGTATTTTAAGGTTACGGCTTCAGGTGATTTCAGTTATCTAAGAAAATGATTGTACCCTTATTAGAAATTAGCTTTGCGCACGGATTTGCTCGCTTTAACGTAGAATTGACCAATGTCTCGGGAATAGTAATTTTATTCTAGATGAAATGCATCTTACACCCTTTTCTGTACCGCTGACGATATATATGTATATAATTTTATGTTGATTGGTTGAGCAGTTAAAGCATAACAAACAAACTTACACTCTCATATATTTAGGACTAGCTAGGATTAGGATTTCCAGTCAGTTTTTGTTACATGTCAGAGTTCATATTTCATGTTATTATTTTTAATCTACTTCATCAATATTACAGAATATAGGGTTAAATGACATAATAAAACTAATAAGGTTTGATCAAAAACTGTATACATACATATATTTGGATTCCGTTTATATTAGGATGTAACGATAATTTACGATGAGGCTTTGAACTAACAAATATGTTATTTAATTGAAAAGATCTCTTTAATTACTTACGTAAGTAGGTTAATGTTTCCCGAGGACATGTAATCAGACAACTTTTAAAAATACATACTGTGATCTTGAAAATAAAAATAAAAAAACACTTTTTATATTTTACACAGCTTACACACTCCAAGTAGGTCATTAATTTCAGTGCTGAAAGTAATTTATGCGTCCGTGCAATATAAATAAAACTTTATGAAGCTGAAAAAAGTGACAGAATTTTCTTTGTATTTTCAAATTTTATAATTTAAGAGTTGTCTTATAATATTTTATAATAACGGTTGAACAGTTAATTTCAGTATGTTACATTGAAACATGACGCGGGTATGCTTATTTTAAAAAACCTAACAAGAATAGTTTAATATCTAAATAGTTACGATATATTCAGTGAGTTGGATGATTATACACAAATATAAGAATGGAGCATCTTTAATGTTAATAAATAAGTGTTTAATAGTGAACCCTCACTTTCATGGGATATTAAATATTAATAACACAATTACTTCCTACTTTTACTACTCACGTGAAAAACCGAATGTATGACTTAAATGTAACACTAGAAGAGATTAAACTAATAACTAAAATTAGTTAAGCTGGTATTTACGTGAATATTAAATCACCTATGTTTTTACCTAATAGTAAACTTTCAACTCCTGCTTTGTTAAATATTAATTAGCGACTGCTAACTCTTCTAGTTCGTGATGCGAATTATCTATAAGAGGTTAATTTTACTTTTTCTATACTGATTATGGGATCTGACTATTAATTGAAGAATTCAGCGTTTTTCTATTAAAAAAGAATAGAACACAACTTTTAAAACAAATACGGGTATCTTATTAAAATATGGTATATTTTCGTTAATATATCGAGTATTACAAAACATGTACAAAAGCAAATAAAATGTAAGCATATGGATTACAAATTGTTATATTGTATTTTTAGTTTTACGATTGAATTTTTATTAAAACTAATTCGTTAAAAGATTTATTTATACGTAACAACTGAACGCATCCGAAAAATTAATTGCACAAGCGCGTGATTGAAGAAGAGAAAGAATGGAAAAGCTTGAAAAGAACGCTTCTTTAGAGGGACACGAAAGATTAATATGAATTATAAAAGAAGTGGTTTTCTCACCGCGCTTACTTCTTGAGATTGTTAAGATAATGTTTCAGCGGTAGTTTCATCTAAATGTGTACCAACGTATGAAATTTTAATATGGCGTGGGAGTAGCTACCCACGGTAGCAGCATGAGTAATGCTTTGGCCAGCGTCGAGTTCTGTAGCGTGGTCTGAGTAACCCATCGCTTACGCGCCGCACCGCTCTGCGCCGGTGGGTTTCCGTTTTATTTTAGCCGCGGCCCACACACTCTTATTGGAGAGATCCACTACACCTGCGGTTACGGATTGACTCATAAACACCTGAATGTTATTCAATCCCAAAATGAAAACATTCCTCGTGTTATATCAGAGCCACGAATATTTATACTAGCGCCTGTTGTATCGTGGAACAGTATCAGTTACCAGATGGTTTATAAACACTACTACTGACTGCAATGCGTACATAATTTCTTTTTATACGTCTAGTTTTTTGCTCTACAACATAACTTAGCGACAGCAAACATATAATTCAAGATAACACGAAACTATTTTTTTTTTTGTCCTAAGTAAAGATATCGCTAAGGCCTTTAATATCTGATTACGTAGATGTGAAACTATTGAATATTAAAATACTATAAACTGACTTCCTGGTACAGTTGTTGATAATTATCACATATTATGTTGTTATTTTCTTGGTTATTTATAAGTGGAGAGGTCGATTGCTCAAAAATCACGTTTAATTTAAAATTAAAGTTTCCGTACAGCTTCTCAGGTCTTATTAAAATATGTTCCATTTAACATATCTCATTCAATAATTTTCAATTTACTTTTCTCTCCTGTATAAATAACGTAGCATATATAAAGGCATGTTACATAAAATATATATATAATATAATCTAATTTATACATATCATTTATAATTTTTAATATATAAAAATGCGGTATTTCCGAATTCTTCTCTTCCTAAACAGCTTGATTGTGATATTTTTTTTGTACTTATAGAACCACCTGGATGATTCTTAGCTATAATTAAATTCGGTAGGTGGAGCTGTTCTCGAGATCTACTCTTAATTTTTTGACTAATGTTGTTTAAATATATATTTTTGTTAATATGATAAAATATTTAATATAAAATTGCAATATTTATATGTTTTTTTTTTAAATGAATTTGTTATAAGGCCTAAGGCAAGCTAAAGCTTGACATTCGTGTCCGCTAGCTCTCATACAAAATAATAAAATTTGAAGGTGGATCGTCAGTCCTTTGTGCCTATTGCACCGTAACCAATGTATGCGTTATTACTAAATCCTTTTTTTTTCAAAATGCTTCAAATTAGGTACTCTTAATATTTAGTCTTTCATGTAACTCACAGTTTTTTATTTTAGCACTATTTGAACTTAGTACAAAATGTAACAGATAAAAAAAATGCAACGTTCTTTCGTCACGGTCTCTAGTAAGACGTTAAACGTAGACGAGGAATGGTTCTCAGATATAAATGCCGGCATCCACTTGCTAGTTATGAGAATATTAGGAAAGTCACGTCAAGGTTTCACTTCACCGAAAGTTCAGCATCATCGAATCGATCGACATGGTGTTTGAATCTCCGAAAACGTTATCAATGAGCTATCATCGCTCACAGCCGCATCGCAATATGAACATTATCCATGGTTATTTGACATAGTAGATAGCTCTAATCTTTAGTAATTAAATTACAAACGTAATGCTTATTTACACGTTATTTGTTGATTCATTAAACACAGAAAACAACCAACTAAACTGTCTTACGTTGTTACTATTAGCAAAATTGTAGCTGCTGTCGTCACAATTTGTCTCTACCTTCGAACGTTGGTATGCAATTATCTTGACAGGTGTCTACCTCACTCGATAAAACATCACCGGTCAACAGAGAAGCGTGATCGAGATATGGAGAGGCTTGAACATTTGCCAGCTCTGAATTTTACGTAAAACATTTTTTGAAGACTATTTCACGGCCATAAAATTCATGTCGCCCGTGATAAAAGTTGAGACAAAAATAACGATGTACTCAGACTTTAGGCTTGAAATATTGCATGACGTACGTCAGGTAGCCGGCAATCAGCATCGAATACTAACAATATTAAATTCTTATTTTAAACAGAATTATTTACATTTTCTTATTGTGGCAATCTCTAATAGAGTGTACAAAGATATTAGAATTATTTACTATCTTCTTTAAGCTTCTTTAGGTACTAAGAATAATTAATTATTAACCGGGGTGTAAGGGGTATCAAGTAACATGTAAGACTTGAGACATCCAAGCCAAACTCACCTGCACGTGGTGCACCCTGCTGATTAACGAACGAGGCAATGGCGAAAGCGGGGTGGTAGGGTTTTACAGCCTGACTGGGTCGCAACCACCATGTATATGGCGAAAAAGCCCGTCATACTGATTCGCTTTTGCGGGTCGCGTTTCGGGATCAGCCTGTGCATATCTAGCTTTTCGCAGGCCGGCATGACAGCGGCGACCAGCGATGGATAGTTTGTCACTCGGTGGTCGCCATTGCTTTTGGATTGTACTGTACTTACCATCAGGCACAGTGCAGTCATTTTGCCGTGCTACTATAAACAAAAAAAACTTCAATAATTTCTACTTTTATTAGAAAAGAGATTAATACTAAACTTTGGATTTTGAAGACACACTACGGAACTCCTTATAATCGAGTCAGAAATATATAGAGATAGATATATTGGTCGGTTTATGAAAATCTAATACTAAATAGATATCTAACTAAATTTATCCAAAGACATTCTGGTGCATTTATTAGAGTAGATTTCTTTGAACTCCTTTTTTTATTATATAATGTTCTCGTTTTATTCCTATTTATCGAAAGAAATTTGTCTCAAGCTGCAAGATAGTTATTTATGCAATTTTTATTTGTAGTAAGTCACCTTGAAGAACATACGGTGTGTTGCACTGACCGATATTGCGGTACGGGCAACTTGTAGATATGTGTATAAGATTGGCCATGACTTATTGTAAACCATTATTTTATTCGTTATTTTCATTTGTTTACCTATGCTTAGCTACATTTTGGAATAAATCGTATTAATAATTTTATTTCAAGGTATAACTAGCGCCATGTTAATAAACAGCATTATAACATGACAAGTCTAAAAAAGAACAAGATATTTCTGTAAATTGTCATTTTTCTATAAATACTAGCGGGCCCGCGCAGACATTGTCCCGCCTTGTTCATAAAAAAACTATATAAATTATATATCAAAACATTCCCCATGAATCACTCTATCCACTGGTGAAAACCGCACGAACACCTGTCAAGTAGTTTTTGAGTTTATCGCGAACAGATAGACAGACGCGGTAGAGGACTTTGTTTTATACTATGTAATAATAATGACCATAAACCTGAAGTATATGAAATTAATGAATAAAATTAAATTTATTTCTGTAATTAATAAAGCGATAAATAACGATATATATATATAATATATACCTATACTAAACCTAAATATATTTACGATATGCTCACAATAGCAAACTAATTTTAGACACCATTCGATTGTTTATCTGGTGAATGTAACAGCCAGAAAAATCATCGAACAGAAATAAATAAACAAATCGGTATGTTAGCTCACACGTTTCTAATAATCACTCACGGCTGAGTTCAATTCGGAACATTGCAAGACAGTTTTCATTTGCATCAGCGATAACAGAATTTGTAAATAAATACATACATATTAGTACTGGTATGTTTTTTCTTTAGCTATCACTACTATTTACTAGCTTTTGGTTCGGAATTCTCTTACATTGTAGATTTTGAAAATATAAATATAGCGTATATTCCTCACTCATAATGTAGCTTTCAACAGGTGAAAGAATCTTAACAGTCGGGTATTTTTTGAGTTTATCACATATTAAATCTTTTTGTATTTACGATATTGGTGTACAAAATCGATGTTAGATATCTGAGACCGATAATTTTTCCGTCGATATTTTATACTATGATTTATCACTAGATGGCGTTGCAGCAGGTTTAACATTTCTACTATTCAATCCATCGTTATGAGAAATGATAATGTCATCTAAAAGTGAAAAATCGCCTTATTCATTATGTTATACCTCAACCAAGCCACAAATAATAACAAACACGAACGGAGCTACGGGTATAACTGTTGCGTACAGTGGTAGTCAACCTTTTTTTAAACGGGCCACAAACACGTTTCACTCATGGTGTCGCGGACCGCAAACTACAAATATTTAGGTATAAAAATAAAAAGTAATTTCAAATTAACAACGTATTAATGTAGTGAAAAATGGTTGTCCAATAAAACAAGCTTGGTATAACCCTTATATCATAAGGAACGCATCGCAGTCGGGTTATGTGGGATCTATTTAATGTACTCAGCGTGCTCATATTTTTGCCTATGCCCATCAGCATGAAATTTAAAATGATTTAAAATAAAGTACATATAATGGGCCAACTACAAAGACCCGGTGGGCCGCGGGTTGAGTATAGCTGGCTTAGTAAGTTATAAGTAAATGTCTCTAAGACAAATTTGACGCGGTCGGGTTATCTGGGATCTATTTAATGTACTCAGCGTGCTCATATTTTTTCCTGTGCCCATCAGCATGAAATTTAAAATGATTTAAAATAAAATACAAATGTCTCTAAGACAAATGTGGATAGTTTAAATAATATCAAGTTCTTTCAACTCCTCAGATATTTTTTTAAGACCCAGGTGTCAAAATGGCGGAGCATACTTTTAAATATCTAGCCAATTTTTTAATTATAACTTTAAATTGTATAATTTGTTAGATATTGTTCAAGTTTTTAAAATTTTTAATAATTACGGATATTTTATTTAACTTATGCTGCCAGCAGTCTCTTGTCTAGTGCACCACATTATGGCTTTTGGGACAGTCCAGTGGTTAAACACCACACTACTGTCTACAACGGAGTTTTTAATTTTTACAGGATTGGAACGTAACGAGTCGTTTTACTAATTTTACCGTACACGATAAATGCAACACTTCTATTTTGTACAAAGTTATTTTTATTTCAAATATTAATAGATAGGCAGGTGTGAATAACTTGGCAAGTGCCGCCCTACGATAATGTAACGTGGTGCTAAAGTAACTGTAAACGCGGTCACATAGTAATATCATATCGAATTAACCTAACAAATTACATGAGACTCTGCAATAAAAATTGTATGTCTATTTATGTATATGTATATTTATGTATGTCCACTTGTATGTCCGGATTTGTTTTAAAAATGTTTTGATAGGCGTTTACAAAATGCTGTACTTAGATAGCATGTATGTCCTCAATTGTCAAGATACGTACAAAAATTAAAAAAAAACAATAGGAATTAACTACAAAGAATTAAAATATTATTTCATTGAAATTCCATTGTAATTAAATTTTATCATTTCAACATTGTATATAGATATAATGATTAATTATAATATTTTAGATGTCCAAAAAATGGTATGTAAATGATAAATGTTTCATGATTAGTACTTTTATAAATTATTTTATGAATAACAAAATAAGTCGAAAATTATTACTGAAAACGTAACGTAACGTAAACAGGAACGTTTTTCAACAGGAATATATTCATTCTACGATATACGGTAAACCACTAGACGTAGGTATATGTAGAAATAGTGTCCTAATAAATACGCTTTGAAAGCTACCGAAATTTATATTTCTCATGTGACATACTCCTATCTTATACCATAAGGAGTATTAAAGCTTAGATTTATAAATGGAATTGTGGATATTATACAAGATATTTTTTTGCTTAAATATCATATTACATACAGATTTTGTTAAGACAAACCAATATTCTTCTGTTATTTAGGAACCCAAAGTAGACCGTTACGTCCTCACAAAGCATATTTCAGGAATAATTTTCGTTTACGAATTTGTTCACTTCACATCTACTGACATTAAGGAAACTAGCTGAACATTTTACGCTTATTTCAAACAAGTTTTACAATAGTAGGAAATATTTGTAATGTTGAAAAATACATAAATTATAATAATTGATTTAGGAACCCCAAGCATGGACTGTTACTTCTTTATAAGGAATAACTTTCGTTTATGAATTTGTTCACTTACATCAACTTATATTAAGGAAACTAACTAAACAAATTACGCTTATTTCAGACAAGTTTTGTAGTATAAAGCAAATATTTGTAAAGTTTAAATAAATAAATATAATCAGTGATTAAAAGTCTGTAATAATGAACATATACTATATGATAATATAAAATATATAATCAATTTTGAAAATGACAGTATTTTTACTAATATGTTCTGGTTTATTACAAAAATATGTAACATGTCCATTTGTAATAGAAATATTTAATGTAATCACAGTTCAAGTTGTTTACAAAATAGTATTTAGGCATTAAATTTGTACGGAGTTATCTGTATGGCTCTGTGTCAATTCGTAACTATGGACGTGTCTTGCCAACCGAATGTTACCTTGTTATATTCTTGGCCATTGCAACCGAATTCGGAATGGATTTATCATCGTGATATTTTTGTTTTATAACGTAATATATTTGAATAGAATATAACAAATGTTTGTATTAGTATCTTAAATAAATCACCCACTGGGGATTGTTATTAGCGTAGATGAATCATTGTTATGACGTGATGCGATTACAGTTGCAAAAATATGATTTATACTAAACAAAATAGATGTTTAAATATTAGTAGATACAAAAAAGTTTTGATAATCGGCATTTGCACACAGTTTTTTGAGGAAATACAAGAGTTTGAATTGTTTTTGTCAATCGCAGCTTTACGCGTATAAAAACAATACAATAGAAAGAAAATGAACATTTACACACAAGGATATTCTCTTTGATAGGAACAATGGTGTTTACAACTAAATAATAAGTACTAATTTGCGTCAGACAAACCACAAGGAAAGTATGCTCTTTAGACACAATTAGATGCATATGTAACTGTTGTTTATACAACCGTTTATATGAAGCAGTATTTTGTTTTAATTGTACTTACCCAACAGTATTACGTTATATTTACTAAGCAACTAAGCCCTTTTTAAGGGCGTTTTACCTATTGGGTATTTTTTTATAATTTTAAACACTTTATTAAACTTAACAGTAGTCTTCTTTTCCTTCATATTTGATGGTTCTCTTTTTTAGTTTTCTAATAATTTGCCATTTCAGTTAGACTTATTAAAAACAATCTAAATTTAAAGAAATTGAGAATAAATTGTATATTGATATATTACTCATTCAGTTTCGTTTGAATATAGTTGGCAATATTAACGTTTGCTATACGACTGAAATTTGTTTAAATGAATATTGTAATGTATAAGACGAGTATGTGAAAAGGAGAGTAGTAGTTCGGGTAGTGTCAGGGGTAGTAATTCCGAGGGCGGTAGCGAGGGCGGCGTCGCGGGCGCCCCTCCACTGGGGCCGTGTGCAACTCTCACATAGACTACGGTCGCTCGGTGCCCTCGCTCATCATTCGAACTTCGCGCACCGCAGTCTAGGCACATCTGCCCTGAACTGTTAACGCGTCCGGGAGCTCGACTCTCGTTGCGACTCGACGAACAGGTCCGTGATCTGGTGAAAGTGCTATAAATGCTTTGAAACTTGCAAACGTATATTTTTGTTTACTCGCGAGTGAAATTGCGGTTCCTTCCCGATAGTAACTATTATTAGCGGTGCAGCAACACGCTCCAGCGGTGTAACTTTACCTGAACGACCCAAATTAGGAGCGCAGGCGCATCGCCCACACACCGCCCGCCCTACAATCCCTGTGTAGTTAACGAACAGTATTTGAAAGATTTTACTTTTTTGGGAAGAGGCCGCATATTGCACGATATTCATTATTTTGTAACCGTTGAGAAAAAAGTGATAGATCCAATCAAACTAATCTAGTGCAGGCGACTTGGATAATGGCCAACGGACGATGCATTTAGAATTTCCGAATGAAATATATACGTGATAACCTGTGGATTATAACAATGTGGTCGAAACATTGAAAGACGACTAAGTTGCTTTAATTACCGCGTTACATTTATTTCATCTCGCCTTAACTATTTCTATTATTCGGTTTAAAACATACAAGTTTAGCTTTACAATAGTGATATTTTGTTACAGGATAAGTTAAGCGAGCAACACAATGCCTTTCAAACCAGCAGATAACCCGAAGTGCCCGAAATGCGGCAAATCAGTCTACGCGGCCGAGGAGAGAGTTGCCGGTGGACTCAAATGGCACAAAATGTGCTTCAAATGCGGTAAGAAGCTTTTACTTACTATTTTTTTATTATATCCTAACGTGTGTTCTCAATCTTGTTAAATATGAAGGAACGATAAGGGGGAAGATAGAAATAGGTACGCTGAGCTTAGATAGGAATGAACTCTCGCGATTGGTTGCCTTATAATGACGAATCGAAATTTTTTTCATCTTGAAAATGGTAGTAAACCGCACGAGCGTTAAAAAATGTTCAAACGCAATGCTACTATTTCTTCACAGTGTTTCCTATCACCTAAAATTTAGGTAAATTATAGGATTCAAAATTATCAAAAATAGAGATATCTACCCTTTGAATTAAATCAAAATAGGTTAAAACATAAAAGATTATAACGTTATATATTTGTTATATTATTACTCTATCAAAATCCAGTACTGGCACTAAAACTGAATAGGTAATTTAACGATAATGCATACTAAAAACATTGCTCTGTGTAGGAAATTAATTATGTATCTCGAATTATAAGTTAGTAGGCCAGTTAAATTTATGTTTTTTTTAATGTCGTTTTTACTCTGTATAAGAACACGTTTATTGTTTTATTATAATATTTGAATTGGCTATGTGATAAAATCAAATAAATGTAACAACAGAAGCTCTTGGTAGGAAGGCTATAATTTAAAACACGACATAGATCAGTCAGCGCGTCCACATGGTTTATAAATTCAATTGTATGAAATTGGAATAGAGATAGATATGTCTTATGTTATAAAGTTAATCGAACTCTAATAACAGCTGATCTTATTCTAAACATGTAAACGGTAATTAGTGAATAATACACAGTTAACAGTCGGTATCATTGTTGTTCAAAATACACTTGTTTGTTAAAGACTTAACGTTTGATCAGCTGTGCAATATCGATTTTAGTCTTTATTAAACTACCTGTAATATATTCAGCTCTTAGTAACGAGAAACAAAAAGTATATTGACTACATATACTACTTTGTATGTTATACAAAAAAATATCTGTTAATCGTCATTAGAGTAGCTCGTTGCTCTGTAGATAATAAAACCTTCACGGTTCTTCTATACTAATATTAAAAAGAGGTAAAATTTGTGAGTTTGTGACGTTGTAGGGGGTAATCTCAGGAACTACTAGTCCGATTTGATGATTCATTTATCGAGTAAGGTTATAAGCTATATATCATCATACTAAATCTAATAGGAGCGGAGCGTCGATGAAGAATGTTTTAAAATTGGGTATTTTTTCCTCTTGAGAACTTCCGCTTCGTGTTAGCGTTAGCCCAAAGTAACTATTCCACGTAAACGAAGTCGCGGACAGAGGCTAGTATTAGATATAATTTGTGATACCAAAATCGTTGAAAGCCTTATCGTGAACAGAACTGTTTTACTGTACGTATTTTATATGGGCTTTTTGTGGCTCGAGAAATCTAAGTGATAACATTTAGAGAGCTTTAAAAATCCTTAATATTACATAGGTATATTAATTTGTGGTGTAATCCCATGGTCACAAGTTGCAATATGTTACTGGTTCTCCAGGTTTCGAGTGTAAATATCTTAGTTGCATGATCTATCTCGTGGTGATTAAAAATACTGGAAGAGGCTGTAAAGTTCAACTGCCGTATTTTACATATTATTTGTAATTTAAATGATAAATGACGCATACAGCGATAGATTAGGTAAACAAACAGTACATTTATTTGTTCAGGTATGTGCCAGAAGTTGTTGGATTCAACCAACTGCTCAGAGCACGAAGGTGAACTGTTCTGCAAAGTATGCCATGCACGTAAATTTGGACCAAAAGGCTACGGCTTCGGCGGTGGTGCTGGCTGTCTTTCCATGGACAGTGGAGATCATCTGAAAGCCGATGCGTAAGTACAAACCCTCTTAGCACTCCCGCCGCCCGCGCCGTAGAGGGTCTTTCCTTATCTGAGGTCGTATCATCGACCGGCCTTCGGGCCCGTACGTAACAACATTAACCGCGTGTACATAAACTGATACCTTTACAAAAAGTAGTAAGCGCGCGCTCGGCTGTACATTATGCGCCGCCTGACACGTGCATGACCAGTCTCCGTTTATGTCGCAACAGGAATTGAGCGTGAGCTGCCATCCAGCAGAGGTTGCGGATCCCCGACACGCATCTCGGCCAACCAGCGGTGCTTCGCGATCGCACGCCATACTATACTTTAAATTACTTTAGTTAGGATTATTTATTCGCTATCGCTTAATTTATTTTGTTTATCAGTCTATTATTTATTAATTTATAAAAAAGAATAAAAGAGTCGACTACCAAGCCTGTGTAAATTCTTGAGTATGACTACCGTTGAGGCGACGCGTGCTCTTCACGGTGCATTAAAAGCGCTCGCACCGCCTCAACCGAGCTCCCAAATCGACCATTCCCTTGTTCCTGAAGTGGACGACCTGACACAGGAATAACGGTGAGATTCCAATCTGTAAGGCCTTAGCACGGCTTCGCAGACGCACCTAGAAGGCATGCGCATTTTACCTTTTGTTTTTAATATTTCTAGCTACTTACTGTTTCTAACATAAAGCTAACGCTTCTGTCTTAGCTTTAACCTTTTGTCGATATATGTGATGGGATAAGGAAAGCGCCCTCTTACTTGATATATGTAGTGCTATAGCGAGGCCGGAGCGGAGCGGGCGGTCGGGAGCCCTTACCTTCTCCCATTACGGCGGAGGTGCGCCGCCGGCATCAACTGCTTCGCCGCGATCCGTGTGGGCGATGTTAGATAGTATGGGTGTTCAGAAATTTCTGACGCCTGAAAGGCTTTTAACTACTCTTCTATCTACGTTGCTGGATCGCATTTTAACTGAAAAGCGAAGCTTGATACTAGACATGTGTACAGGAGCGTAAGGACCAATGGAGCTTGCTTGGAACCCCGTGTGATCGCCAAAGCACCACCCGGTGAGGGCTGCCCACGCTGCGGTGGCTATGTTTACGCTGCTGAGCAGATGTTGGCTCGGGGAAGGGTAATTATCTGATATCCCATTTACATAACTATTACTTACATTCTCTACTCTTAATATCGTGTTGCCTTATTGTTCCTCAACTATAACTAAAATATGGTACGGGGTGTGAAAATAATGATGACATCAAAATTATATATTATATGATATAGCTAATAACGAAAGCTAAATAATTTTGTTATTGTGCTTTAGGGCTATCATATACGATGCTTCAAATGCTTAAATTGCAACAAGAGACTAGACTCAATGACGCATTGTGATGGGCCAGATAACGAAATATATTGTCGAGGTATCTAAGATATTATTTGTCCAAGCCATAAACCCCTACGCACTGATGTATTTGCACAGTAACATCAAATGTCTTTGTGGTAACTGTATGCACCTGTAGTGTAGTGGTATCCTCGCATGCTCTCACGCACCCTTACTCTTCGCTGTATGTCCAGGGATGGCACAAGGAGTGTTTCAAATGCGGCGACTGCTTAAAACGGCTTGACTCAACCAACTGTTGCGAGGGGCCGGACAAAGATATTTACTGCAAAGGTTTGTATTGTGGATTATTCATATTTCATACGTTTCATATGATTTAATAATCGTGTATTTTATAATTTGTACTTCTATGTTCTATTATTTATTCAAAGTTTTGAGTGATTGGTATTTCATTGAGCATGATTATTTTGCCCTTTTCCCTAGTGTGGTTTTAATCATAAATGTTTTCTTCTATAGTATGTTATGGCAAGAAGTTTGGTCCTAAGGGATACGGTTACGGAAAAGGAGCTGGTGTGTTGCAGAGTGACCCTTACGCCAATGGGTAAGAAATACTTGTTGAAATGGGTACAGCTCATCTGGCGAGGGCACAGCTTTTGACACAACTTGCCTACATATTAATAATTAATTCTTTGAGTTAAACGCTGTGTGCTCCTATGATGCATTTATAATGCTTAGATATTTGCTTTTGCTGTAGGATGCTACGCACAAAGATTTGGTCCTAGAGGTGTTGGACACGGGGGAATGTCATCCCTGGGTCTTATGTGTGATATAAAGGACTTGGAATGGCAAAGGTACATTAATAGTGTGTCACCCAGAGACCCAATATGACACAGTCTATAAGACTGACCCCCTTTAATGTATTTACGATTAACATAACCATTCAATTTTAATACTTGCTTCTAGAATGCTTTTGCAGAATTTATTTTGTTTTATCCCTTCCTTGTTCTATTTGATTGTCATAATTATAATTGCTTAACCCATGTGTTTAAATATAAACAAACATGTTAAAATGTGCTCAGTGACAAGCTACGGTTAAAGATCTCATATTACACAAGAAGTTTAGGTTATTTCCATCGCATAGTCAGTTTCATAAAAACAGCTTATAATACAAACAAGAGATGGCAAGTTGCCAATGTTAAAATAGAACACGCTCTTCGCTCTACATCGTACTAATTTTAATATCGGCCAGACTCGCCGCACGCTTTAGTCTCACTATGTGTAATATGCAGCAGATCCGATCATATATCTTCTTTATTAATGATTCAACTGAAATGTTAGAACATTCATTCACTCGGCAAAGATTACATAATATTATGTCAATGCAACCAAATAGCTTACTTAGAATATTATATATAGGTATTGTAATAAAATTTACAAGATTTTAGATATTGCTTGCAGGCGTGATTATGAAATTTTGTTAATATGTAGATGTTTAACGAAATTTCTTTAAAACTCTTCTCCATATTGCGAGTCCCTCAGTAACATTTTACTACTTTTCTAAATGACTACTAAGTAGACTGAAATAAAAATCTTCAGTGAAGACTTCAAACACTAGCTAGCTACTTAACAGATTATTGAACTTATTAATTATTTCTTAGTGACATGGCACCGAAGACAACGGTGATTGATACCGCTATAATCAAAGCACCGCCAGGCAAGGGTTGCCCACGTTGTGGTGGTGTTGTGTTCGCCGCCGAGCAAGTTCTGGCCAAGGGTCGCGAATGGCATCGCAAATGTTTCAAATGTCGCGATTGTACAAAGACCTTGGATTCAATTATCGCCTGCGATGGACCCGATTCTGATGTGTACTGCAAGACTTGCTACGGCAAGAAGTGGGGTCCACATGGCTACGGGTTCGCTTGCGGTTCCGGTTTTCTCCAGACAGACGGTTTGAGGTAAATAACTAACAACTATTAATACGTTTTTAATTACATTACATATATATTAGTATTTGATTTGGCATCTATAGTGTAATGATTTCATTGATCTAAAATAAATCATTACCTATTTCCATACATGAATATATTCGGTAGTAATGTATACACTGTACGTAGTGTTGACAAAATTCTGATTTTGATTTTATTTTTTTATTAATCCGGTAAAGCTTTGAAGGCTGACAGGCCAATAGCGTAGTCAGTTCGAAAAAAAAACTTTAGTTTATTCTCCCAAGATTTTGAATAAAAGTTAACGTTAATTTACCATTGATGATTTAGTTACAAAACCGGCTTCAATAATTTTAGTACATGGTGCATATAACTTATTATTTTATTTTTAGTGAGGAGGAGATCTCTGCCAACCGTCCCTATTACAATCCAGACACCACCTCTATCAAAGCACCCAAGGGACAAGGGTGTCCACGATGTGGCGGTATGGTGTTCGCTGCTGAACAACAATTAGCAAAGGGAACTGTAAGTACCGTGATACATTAATCTGTTAAAATGTTCTTAAATCCCTGTTGTTATGAAAACTAGAGTAGTTAATTAAAATCTATAAATAAATATCGATACAGCAATTTAGAATGACTATCTGGACAATTATGTTTAAATCAGTAGGTGACCTACCTATTAGATGTTCTAAGTCTTAAAGCCATACGCATAAATATTTTATATCCACGAGTGCTGCTAATACTTATTACTTCAGATTATTAAATGTATGTAAAATTGATAGTACTAATAATGCCAGAAGTACGAACTAACGTCTTATAGTTTATTGATTGTTGCGATAAAATTATCCAAAAATAAAGTTAACCAGATTCAAACATAGGTTTTCCCGCTTTTATCTTATAAATATTAATAGCATACGAGAAATTAGACTATATTACTCTATGTACATCCATATAGTAGATGAATATGTTAATATAATTAATAGGTACGTAACAATTTTTAATAATATAGTTATCTACTTGCTATCAGTTATGTTCTTAGGTATATATGTTGTTAATGTAAATCCTAATTATAATTTTAAATATATTTGTCTAGATGTGGCACAAGAAATGTTTCAACTGTGCCGAGTGCCACCGTCCCCTCGACTCGATGTTGGCTTGTGATGGCCCTGACAAAGAAATCCATTGCCGTGCTTGCTACGCTAAGCTCTTTGGACCCAGGGGATTCGGGTACGGTCACGCTCCCACCCTTGTGTCCACCGACTCTGAACCAATGATCACATAGTAAGTATAAATTAACCATATTTTTAAACTCATTACGTGTGTTCCAAATTCCTATAAAAAGAGAATATATGTGTATCTTTTCTTCAGTTAAAACCTATTATATCACATAAGATTATAATATGGATAATTCTCTATAATAACTCACTACACATTTCCTTTATTGTTTGCGTAACATATTGACCATATTGCAGCACTGAACAACTACCATTCACTGGAGCGAAAGCAGCCAAAGGACAGGGCTGTCCCCGTTGTGGTTTCCCAGTCTATGCTGCAGAACAAATGCATTCGAAAAACGGCACATGGCACAAAAGATGCTTCTCATGTGCTGAGTGTCATAGATCTCTTGTGAGTAATATCCCATCTTCTTTGATGTTTGAGTCTACCTTTATACTTTTTTTTAATGTATCGACTAATAACAATGGAAATAATATAAAGCAGAATATAGTATACTTATCTGAACTAATACTTACATTACTAACATTATTGAAAGTAATTTAATTTAAAATCTCATCATAAGTTATATCAGAACAAATGTATTAAGGATTTATGTCTTATTAGTTTTTGTTCGTAATAATCTAGATTTGACTTAACCCTTGGAAAGAATAAATACTTTTTTGAGGTGAAAGGTACCATATATCCTTTCCTGATAATGTGTATATAAAATTTCATGACTTAAGGAGTAAAAATGTAACTAATAAACAAACTCAAATTTGCATTTATAATAGTAACAATATATAATTCAAACTCTGCTTTTAAATTAGGCAAGTATTAGAAATACAAAATAAGGATTTATTGTGTTGATCAACTCAAAATTTTATAATCTGTTTTTCATTACATAGAATTTTTCAATCTATAGATATGAATAAAATTAAAGATTCTGTTGTTTATCCTGACTAAACTCTAACACTACTGACCTTTTCATAGTGTTATATCTCTTTTAAAATATGAACAGTAGTTAAAATTAATACAGATAAAGCAACAAACATTTTCGATGAGAATGAAACAACAGGCACCAGCTGGTGATATATAAAAAGCCAAGTCAAACAGTTATCTCATAATAACAGTACAATTATATTTTAATAGAACTCGAATTTATTCTTTACATCTATTTTCATCAATGACTTCATCTATTACACATATTTTTGAATGAATAGCCACTGAACATTTAATTATAAAGAACCAGTATAACTATAATTATTTTCAATTGTAATATAACAATTCACACTGCATTGTTTACACAACCGTATACCCAATATAATTCCAGATGTTTGTTCCATGTCCAAACAATATTTTTACTTATAATTCTTTATGGCAGACTGTTAAGTTACATATTAAAAAAAAAGAACTTTAATTTACCCATATCATGATATAAAACATGACTATTTTTAAAATATTTTAATATCTCTTTAACAATATAAATACACAGGAGTTTCACTTTAAAAATATACACAGAATTAATTTTAATAAATTATATTTGATTTGTTTTTAAATATTGTCGATCGTCATCTTCTTCTTTTTCAAGATGAGTCTTCAAAAATTCTTCCACACTATCAGTGTTCCACTTTTCTATTGCAACTGTGTCCTTTACGATTCCATCCTTATCAAGCAGCTTAATGATAGGGTCTAGACCGCGAACATACTTGATCTGTAGATTTGGAAACTTAGCCGGTTTATCACTCTTTACAAATGCTTGAATTTGTGGATATGCTGGAAATTTACATGTGCAAACTTCAAGTATGGCGCGGGCGTATTTTTTTTCGTTCGATGCCGACTCGTCATTGTGACAACACTCTTTACAATGTTCCATTAATTGTTCTAAACTGAAGTCTTTCAACTGATCACATGAGGAACACAGTAAATTGGCTTTAATGAACCCTAGTGAAGCACAATCCTCAGTAGAAAACTCAGCCTGTACAATGCTTGAAGTTATGGATAGTACATAAAAAATACCAAAAAATCCTTTAGCAAAAAGCATTTTAGTCTCAAATTTTATCTTCTTCTCTCAAAACTATTGCCTATTTGAACTACAATGCGCCTATAACAGAACTCAGAAACTTACGATTTCTTTGATATCCTATTTGTGTTGGCCTTTGACAGATGACAACTCACGTCCGTGTTTTTTTTTATAAAGTTGCTTTCTGAGACAAATGAATTCAGTTTATACTGCCAACCATGAATGATATATCATGTGCATAGTATATACACAGCTATGTGTAAATTATAACAAGTATAAAATTGTTAATAAATGTAACGGAAATTGATATGCTATTATCACATATTACATTTAGATAATAATTCATGATCATCATTTTATTCTGTTTCCGGATTTGAGTGCATGCCTATATTATTGTGAATGACAAATCCAACGACAAAGTAATTTAAGTACAAATAACAAATTTGTTTCAGGATTCCACCAATTTGAATGACGGCCCTAACGGCGAAATTTACTGCAGAGGATGTTACGGCAGGAACTTCGGCCCTAAAGGTGTAGGTTTTGGTTTGGGTGCAGGCACATTAACCATGGCATAATTTACTGTAAAGCTGGACTTTATAGGAAACATTTTAGATATAAATGGTAGCTTGAAGAAATTAAACATATCGCTACCAAAATTGTATATCATACCATTGGCTAAACTGGTTTTAATAATGGTTGATAATCAAAGTGAAATGAGACTAATGGAACAGTAGAGTTTAATATGTGCAAATATTTTGTTATGAAGATATAAATTAAAGGTTACCTACATTCCTTTCACATATTATGTACAAATGGATGATGAATGTGTCTGGGCCCTTAGTTTATAGATTCGTCATAAAATGTTGTAGTATGTAATATGCATAGATTTACTGTAGATAAGACTAAAATAAAATATTAAAATTAAAAAAAAAGGTATAAAATTTGTAAGTTTTCATTTAAAAATACAAAAAAATATATAATGGCATTGTGGTTTCACCTCAAATAATCACGAAGTGATTTGGAGGTAGGTATAACTATCCTGTAAACGCGGAAATGATTGCCTATGACAGACAATCGTTACGACCGACCAGATCTTGTTTTAGGATCTGAAGAGTCTATACATATTTAATAATATATATGCATAAAAAAATTGTAAATATTTTCCAATTTTATTTCTAGCACGGTACCTTGTGCTAGTAATTCTAACGTATACGTTTTCTAGAGCTTCTGCTAAATAACAAACAAATAAAATCAGGTTAATTTAAATATTAAGTAAGCTTACTGCATATTATTACAATAATAAACAAAATTATGTATAAGTTATAATTTTTATTAAATAAATTATTCATTAACTGAGTTTTATTTATTTCTACTTACATTAACAAGTTTCTTCATTGTTTGAAAGGCAATAAGTGTGTATGCAACGTTAGATGCCACTTTAAGCCAAATTGAATTATAATCTGTTATTTTTAAAATTGATATATTTAAATTTACCATTACACTTTCATTTCATAGTTAAAGGGCTACATTTGAAATTCGCATCTTGATATAAAGATTGAAGGGGTCGGGAGCAGCGGTGGAAGGGGTGATTTTCCCTCCCCGCGGAAAGTCATAGTTAGTAATATATTTATGGTCAAAGTTTTAAGCTTATGTGTCATTTCCGAACAATCATCGGTAAATTGGTAATTCTGTATATTACCAACATGATGATTTTCAAGTGAAAATAAAACATTTTTGTCTCGGTTTGGTTGTGTTAGGTTAGATTTGCGAATAAAATAACGCGAGCCGGCCGCGGCAACGGTCGGCAAGCGCGGTCTATTTAATACACAAGTAGGTAGGTACTATAAATATAATTTGCAACGGACTTGTACATCTAAAAAATGCCGACAGAAAAGTCCTGTACACATTAGAAATAAAAAATTACGCCTAAGAAATTTCAATCTCCTACAGATAACCCACAGTAATAATCTATATCTTTTTACATACTATTTAATAATTGGTTATTTACGATCATATTTTGACCAAAAGAGTATTAATCTTTATTTAATTATATAGACTACATATATTGAGTATTGAATGTAAATTGTGCTTATAGTATATTATTTTAATTATGTTAGAAGTGAGATTCAATTTAATCCTTTACATAACCGAACGACGCGGGCTAGGCTTCAGAGCCAGTTTTACGGGAATCCCATCTGGGTAACAACTAAAAAGTTCGCAACGTTTTACTCTTGCCGTACCGTGAAGTTGTGGTACAATCTCCCGGCCAAGATTCTTCGTTGCTTCTTTAACTTTGATGAACTGTATAACCAAAGACGCCATATCGGTAAATTGTATCCACGTGACGCTAGATCGGGTCACTAGTTACATATAATTATTAGTTAAACCTTTTTTCATAGTATTTAATTTTCACTCGGTTCCATATGTGTAAAAATAATTTTTTTTCATACCAACGACAAAGAAATACAGTTTCTTATAACATACACACTCCTTTTTTCATTATTTTAATCTAGAATTTTTATATTCTAAAGATAGAGGATTTATGACTTTATTTTTCTCTGAAGTTTACAAAAGTTTATCGAAAAATATTTGAAAATGAAATCGTTTTTCAATATCCAAGAATATTTAGGAATGTTTCTGTGAATAAAATTGTATTAAAATCGGGTACAATAAAATTGATTGAGAATTAATGTAATTTCAATGGTAATCCATATTTTTTACGAAATCTAGAAGTATTTATGATAATTTTTATAATCTATGAATTTCTCATTGACATACACTTCCTGCAATATTTATAAATAAAAACAACTTCTAAAAATAGCTTTGATAATTCTAGTATCCTATCAACAGGAATAACATAAGTTTCCAAATACATTTCATAAAAATCACTCAAACAGTCCAGACAAACCAACATTATTGAACACATTCGTGGCCTTCTTTTATAATTACACATCTATCACAATATATAAGATAAATATGTAGACATATTTAGAGTTTTATTAACATAAATATACAAACATTGACATTTTTGGGTTAAAATTCAGAAACAAATATATGTATTACATTGAACACCAATTTCACTCAGTTTATACCGAATTTATAGAGCCTGGGAATTGAATTTAGTATGACATGACCTAATATTCTATGGTTTACCTTCTTTCCATATTGACACAAAAAAATTGTATATAGTAAAAGTAACATAGGCCTATAGTGTTAGTGGTCGTTTTAATTATATATAAAAAAACACATTATTTAAAATTTAAAGTTTATTAAGAACATAACAAATTATGAGGTAGATTTATATTGTAAACTGAATCAAACATAAAAAAGAAACAACCTTAAATTTCGACTAACTGAATCAATATTCAAATTTGTTCGAAAGTGTACAAAACTTAACTTAACTCATATAATTAGTAAATTAGCATTAATATTGATAATTTTAAAAAGATGCCATTTATTCACTGAAAGTTCATTCTTCTTTCTCCGAAAGTATATCTACTATGGTAACACTGAATCAATATTCAAATTTGTTCGAAAGTGTACAAAACTTAACTTAACTCATATAATTAGTAAATTAGCATTAATATTGATAATTTTAAAAAGATGCCATTTATTCACTGAAAGTTCATTCTTCTTTCTCCGAAAGTATATCTACTATGGTAACACTGAATCAATATTCAAATTTGTTCGAAAGTGTACAAAACTCTTAACTCATATAATTAGTAAATTAGCATTAATATTGATAATTTAAAAAAAATGCCATTTATTCACTGAAAGTTCATTCTTCTTTCTCCGAAAGTATATCTACTATGGCAACACTATATCGCGCCATTTTCTACCGCCAAATAACAGTATTTTCGTTTGAAAGGCGTAGTTGACAAAACTCACGAGATATTTTCATATCATTTCTAGCTACATGCTAAAATTATTTCATAATTATTTACTTTAAGACTTGTGGAATTCTTTAGAATATGCGCAAATATGGCTATGGAAAAATTATTGAATATAATCTATTCTTTTACGTAATATCTGTATTACTTGGAAAATTAAATTGATAACTATTTGTAATTATAGTTAACAATTGAATATAAAATAAAAACTTAACACTAAATAAGTATTAACATGAAATATTGAGGCGGACATGCAATACGATAAAAGATCTTGAGATTTGGGACCTTCGATAATAATAATGTGATTTAAAAAAACCTCGTTATCTTACAATAGTTGAGTCCCAAGATCCTTCTTTATATACTGATATGAAAATAGCAACGAATACAACAAAACATAACCATTACATGATTGATGCTTCGACTACAATACATAATAATAAAGATTTCAAATAATCTCATTTCCTTTTAGTGTGCAATAATGACGTAATTTCAATTAAAAACTAAAACTTTATTGTAATCTTATTACTAATTAATCATAAATTTACATTTTTTCCAAATATCACACAAGATCACAATTTAACGTTTCTTTTTAACAACCAATCTCGGTTCTTTTTGTTTATTTTTATTTACTTCTGATCCTTTCGGATCCTCAAACCCGTATTTAGACTTGATTCGTTCGCGTATGAGTAAACCTTTGATCAATTTTCTCCAGTTCCCGTAGACTCTATTTTCCATTTTCTCTCGTTGCCTTAGTTCTTGTTCTTCTTGATCCTTGAAAAACACAAGTAGCAATTTTCAATCCTCCTTTCAATAAGGAATAATACTTTTTTACACATACACACATTTTTCAATTTTACAAATATTTACTGAAATATAGAAAGCCTAAAAATGACACAGCATAGAACAGGCATAAAATAAATATTACGAGTGTTACGTGTTACGAGTTCGAAAAGAATAATTTAAATATTTTAAACATATACACACAAAGCAAAGATATACAGACACAAACATAAAAGACAATATAAAATAATCTATGGTCATAGTTTTCTATACCTTCAACCATGCTTCTGTGATGAGTTCTTCGTACTCTTTGCATACGACGAATCCGTCATACACTGGATGTGCCCAACCGCCCGAGTAATCAAAACCAGTTACTGCAGGTGCACAATCTATATTCAGTTTTTTGGCCACCTTACTTAAACCAGGCACTGAAAAAAATAACCTCCGCGTTATGGTCACTATAGTGAGAATTGGGTACAGGTGGGAGGTCGTTGACAATGGAAACAATTGAGTCATTACATTTCAAGCCAAATCGAATGTTCCAATCGTTCATAAAGACATATTTTTCGGCTAAGTGCCTTAAGCGCTCGCCTTAGTAGTCCGGTGAAGCTGTTAAGACCTTGCTAGGTCAATATCGTAAACAGATCGAAAATAATAATTTTTACCTATACACAATTTGAAAATTCTGAAAAATCAATATTATGAACAGCCAAAATTGAATTTAGATTATTTTGAAATGAAACGACAAAATTGCTCCTCACTAACTCATGCGAAAAGGATTATATTCTAGGTAATTTTCAGGTAATAGGTAATTTCAATCAATATTGTGACAGTCTAATAAACTCTTTGAATTTCATAAGTTCATGTGATCACACAAATAAGAAACAAAAATATAACCAATTTTTAAATCCAGTTCAAAATTTAAAATCACATATTACCCCCTAATAAAAGAAAAATGAGTGCGTTTAAGCGTCACACGCGATTGAAGTAAAACTTCTTTGGCGTTATAAGAGATGACGATTTCTATTAAATCATAATTAATTTAATTCGTTACTTATCATAGTAACTGTTCGTACTTTTCTATATTTAATTTAATCTATAACAAAGAGTTGCTAATTATATTTCCTGTATTATTTAAGTTCCGAATTAGCTAATAGATGACACTACAGATCATACAGACACTACAGCTTTGATTCAATTTGTTACTCACTTACATTGAAACCAGATGGCAGCACGGTCGCGCGTCCTTATATACATGATTAATTATGTTGTATGATTTTTATTATATTTTTTTTTATTTGCCTTGATTTGTTTATAAACTATTTATTGACAAAATCATAAATATTTAAAATCCGGAAGAAGAAGAAACGTAATGCCAAATTGCCGTAACGGACTTCCGTTGCATAGTCGTCCAGTTATCTCCAAGTCGCTACTAAAGAAGCTTTTCTTCAAAAACTATAATCGTGCCTGAATTTAAAAAAAAACTTACCATATTAAAAATGAAATGTTTTGAGTTCTTTTTCCGTTTAAATAATATACATACTAGCTTTTGCGCGCGACTTCGCTCGTTTTATTGAATAAAAAGTACCCTATGTCATTTTCTATACCCCTCACAATGTGTATACAAAATTTCATGTTAATTAGTTGAGTAGCTAAACCGTGAAAAGTTATTGTGTGAATTTTAGTAAAAATAAAAAATACAACAGTTCATTCAAAGGTAGGTCATTATAAAAACTTGTAAAATGTGAATACTTACATTTGATAAGTACTGTCCCTTTAGGTAGCATACATTCTTTGAATAGTTCAACATTGCCATAAGCATTTCTGGGTACAATTCCATTCTCAGCTACTGGCGGTTCATAATCTTGCACTTGCCATGGACCAAAAATTTCCAGTGGTTTATCAGTTATCAATTTGTTAGACAGCTAAAATAAGAATAATAATAACTTAATTTTATATTTTACAGGTTTTTTAACGTGTCACCATAGTCTCAGCAGATGTTAAATAGGAATGAGGTTCAAGATTGTAAACACACTAAACTTAGGGGGACTGGCAATGCTGAGCCAAGCCTGAGGGCATGGGTCGGGGGACCCATCTCCTCATTGCATAGGTGAGACTGACGAGGGGAGACGACTGGTTGTGTACCCAGTAGTCTCTGTATAGTGGGACGAAGCCTGGCGTTCGCCCGCCAGGCTGCCCCGCAGAGCCGGTTTCCCAGGAAGACAGCAGGTTCGATCCCTGGTCGCCCCTACAATGTGGCGGACGGTATATCGTGGGGTTTTAGTCCGTGCGAGTCGGACAAAACCCACTCTCTCCCCAGAGAGGGTGGCGTATCCATAAATGATTTCCCCACATAAAAAAGGGGGGCTGGCAATTAAGTGCAGCTGTTGGAGCATACCAACGGTTTCTTGGCGACAGATTTTCAATTTGGCTTACAAAAAGCTCTAATATTTTGCTATGGTTCATCACGATGTTTTCCTTCACCGAAATCTTCCGACTCATTCGAACTGGCCTATCATCGGTTCTATGATATGATACTTTCACATTTACTTTTACTTAATTTCAACCTATGGTATTGAATTATGGTCACAAAACAGCCGATACACAAACATATTCAACACTTTACCACTAAAGTCTATAATATACGGAGATTAAATCTGAAACTTCTTGGCTTGGTTTAACCTTTGCATCACAAGACTCTATGTTAATTTTAAATTTAATACTACATATAACAAGCAGGGTAATATTTTATTTAGGGATTAGGTATTTACAAAATTTTAAGATATAAAATATATAAAAGGTAATAAAAGCTTGCAAAGTGAATTCAAGTTACTGGCAAGCAAAAATACTAGCAAACCCGGTAGGCAGACATTCTTTTGTCACAGAATTTAAATGAGTCTTGTATGTCGGCCATTTTTAAACCGCACCCTTTCGATTCAGCTGGTTTTTTATTCTATTCTACTTTTTAAGAAATTTTCTGTCTTTTTCCCAAAACCAAAAAAAAAATGGGTAAAAAAGCTTCCGTGTTTCATGCAGCTGTAACTACTTTTAAAAATGGAACAATGGAGACTTTTTAATTAATATATGTTTTTAACTATAGTTTCGGAAAAGAAACACGAAACAAATGATAAATTATTTTTTTTACTCGAAGCTTATCATTTTTAATTTTCTTTCCAAGATAAAAATGGCTACTAACATGAAATGGTCCAATATTATCTTTTACTCTTTTTTTATCAATTGATTTTTTTTATTTTTTTTTTTAATGTCATAAATGGCAAACGAACATGTGGGTCACCTGATTATAAGTGATCACCACCGTCCATGGACACTAACAACACCAGAGGAGTCGCAAGTGCGTTGCCACCTTTTGGGGGGAAGGGTTAGGAGAGGGAGAAGGAGAGGAGAGGGGAGGTGGGTCTCCGGCGTTCTCACTGACCGAACGAAACGCAACAATGCAAGCACTGTTACTTCACGTCGGTTTTCTGGGGTCGAATACGTGACTAAGGATTGTGTTTTTTTTTGTACAATTATTCTGAGTGCGTATTCAATCATATTACATATGTTTTTAGTGATTCATTCAATGTAACATTAAATTTTATTAATTATATTCCGTATTATGTTTGCTTTCGTAACGAGGCGTCGCTTTTAATTATTAAACAGAGACGTGCCGAGACATTTCAATAACAAAAATGTAGAGCTGATTTATATAAACTAAAGCATATACGGACACCCAGTTCTGAATCTAGGACTTTTTTGAACCAGGACAGAAACTTAATAGTGGCGCTCCTCTCTCCAGTGTATGAGATGGTGTTTCTTTTATGTCTTAGGAGGCAAACGTACAAGCGGGTCGCCTGATGTTAAGTGATCACCGCCGTCCATAGATACTAGCAACACCAGGGGAGTCGTAAGTGCGTTGCCAGCCTGTGTTTGAGAGTGGATTTAGTGGGGAGGAGGGAGAGGGGCCTTCGGCGCTCTCACAGACCGAATGAAACGCAACAATGCAAGCACTGTTACTTCACGTCGGTGTTTCTCCGGGCTAGCCGACCCATTCATGCTAAATCCAGTAATAACTTAAGCGTGGCGCTACCACTTAAATTAAAAAAAAAATCGCACAATTTCAGTAAAAAGACGTCAATCGTTGACACGGGAAATCTTAAATCAGCATCTTGAGTTCACAATTTCATTAGTACACTTATGCATTCGTGCATAAGTTCGCTTGTGGTCTGTGTGGCGCCTTTTTTCTTGTAACTCGACGGTGAGCCAACCAGGTTTACGTATCATAAGCGCTTAGTGAAGCAAGATTTTTATATTTAATCTTATTATATTGTGATTTTAACACCCCTTGAAACTACCGTAGATTCAGGCCTGCCGAAAACTTTTTTCTAAATTTGTATGCCTACGAATATAATAAATATTAACTATCATATTGATCGACCTAAAATATCTTAATCAAAAGATAAACCTTTAAAATTAACCTCATATAATTATTAGAGTTCACCGGTAAATATAATCACATGATCATCCAATTAGTGTAGTTTGGTTTCTCAAAAGACGATTTCGGACAACCAAATCATTGACCGTTTCAGGCAGTAAACACTTTACTGAAAGACAACCGAGCAAATTATAAGAGCGAGGTACTGATATCTCGGCTTTCACATACGCTGTCCTCTATCCTATAAAATCCTCTGACATTGTTTCAAACCATAATAGATTTATAGGCCGTTCGTGCAACAGTGAACGTGGTTTCAGACAGTGAATGGAAAATTTAGTCTGAATTAGAATGAAAAAAAAACATAATAACACGCTTCTATAGGTAACGGGACTAAAGTGTAGATATTTTTTCATATTTGATTGACATTTATTACTACAAATAGCGTCATTCGTGTTTATTCAACCGCAGCGCCCCCTACCGGGTCCAATTCTGAATCTAAACCATTATCGGATCCACTCGAACACGCACACAAAATTTCGTCAAAATCAGTCCAGCCATTTAGGAGGAGTTCAGTGGCATACACACGTACAGAAGAAATGTATATATAAAGATAATAATTATGAAAATATATTAAAAAGTAGCCTAGGATTTTTTACAATCAAATTGAGTATCTATAGCATTAAAATGCTATTTTTTTTTTAATTATGATCTCCTTTTTATTTCAGTAACCTATATAGTACGTGTTTAGTGTTATTTAGTCATGTTACGCTATTATTTATAGTTGTTTTTCTATCCTTTAGACGAAATGAAGATTACACTTTTTGGTACACCATATTATATTCTATATTTATAATTATACGTCCATTGCTTGGCACTCTAACTGATCAATTTATAAATAAAAAATTAGTAATGTGATTAATTACTGTTCACTTAATTAAATTAATACAACAAACTTATTAAATTACTAGCTGACCCGTGCGACTTCGTCTGCACCAAATCGGTGATTACCGGTTTCGATTGTACTTGTAAACGTGAAAAATCTAAATACATCTCAAAACCTGATTGCAGCGATACCTACTGTTTCAAATTGTGAATCCGAACTATCCAGGGACTCACTCAAACATATACCCAGTTGGTATGTGAGAAATATTTTAAAATATGCTTAGAACCCGTTCGCAGCATCACCTACCAGGTCCAATTAAGATAACAAATAACCTACATATATTGCCGATAAATATCTTCCCAGTACGTTGTCCCAGTAACTTCTGTCCCAATAAGCCTATAACCCGTTCGTAACATCATCTACCGGGTTCAATTAAAATAAAAACTAAACTACGTAAGAATAATTGCTACAAAAAACGATTATCTCACATATAATTCACATGAACCTGTTATAAGTTATTTTTAAATGTCATGAAAATAAGATCCTCATCTTAAAGAAACGAAAAAAACGTAATATACTTACTCAGAAATACTTTTTGGCAAAGGAGCTTCCAATTGCATTCGATCTAAATATTCATTTTCTTCCTTGTCTCTGGGTGTTTTTGGCCCGAGCCAAGACGCAATTGCTTTTTTAAACCATTCAGGATCAGTTCTTAATTTACGGGTTATAGTATTCCAATGTGGTACATATCTTCGGGTCAAGTCTTTTAAGTAATTGTTGTTATCCCAACCGACAATATAGCATACTGGATGTGTTGCCCCATTCTGTTATAACATATTAACAAGATGGAGTAAAATAATAAATCCTATATAGAATATATACCTATATGGAGTCATTCAAGTATTACGTAAGTGGACGTACGTACGTTTGGGGTGTAAGGGGTGTCGAATAACATC
>MU160148.1:41679-97749 GCA_015888305.1 Antheraea pernyi | reverse complement strand
GGGTCACCTGATGTTAAATGATTACCACCGTCCATGGACACTAACACCAGAGGAGTTGCAAGTGCGTTGCCACCCTTTGGGGGGAAGGGTTAGGGGAGGGAGAGGGGAGGGGAGGTGGGCCTCCGGCGCTCTCACTGACCAAACGAAACGCAACAATGTAAGCACGGTTACTTCACGTCGGTTTTCTATGAGCGGGTGGTATTACCCCGGACGAGTCGACCCATTCATGTTGAAACCAGTAATAGTTTTAACGTGGCTCTACCACCATATAAAGTTGGTTATGTAGTATAGAGAGTGTTGGTGAATTTTCAAAATGAGCTAAATCTAATTTTAGCTTTGCCTTATTGATATTTTACGTTATTTCTCAAGTTCATCAAATTTTGTACATGTTAACTATTAAGATCATATAAAAAAAAAAACTAAAAACCTTATGGACGGCGAAATTTTAACTTCGTTCTCGGGGTATAAAAACTGGATATGTTAAAAGAAATAAACATGTTTTATGAACGATTAAAATTGGATTTAGCTCATTTTGAAATGTTTTTTTTTTTATCACAAATGGTAAACGAACAGATGGTACCCATATACCAGATGGAACCTGATGTTAAGTGATCACCACCGTCCATAGACAAGTGTCTACACCAAAGGAGTCGCAAGTGCGTTGCCAACCTGTGTTTGGGGGGAAGGGGAAGGAATGGGGCGAGGAGGGGAGAGGGAAAGGGAGGTGGGCGAAACGAAACGCAGCAATGCAAGCAATGTTACTTCACGTCCGTTTTCTGTGAGATGGTGGTACTACCCCGGGCGAGCCGACCGATTGAAACCAGTAGCAACATCTGTGTGGCTCTACCATACATGTAATATAATACCATATAGTAGATGTAATATATCATATTAGATGTACCACACATCTATGTAATGACATAATTAGTACAGTACCTGATAATTAAAATATCAATTGAATTGGTTGTTTTTCGTTTGGTCCCAATTATAGAAATCTAGGCAATATTTTTAATTCTGTTGTGTTTTTTTTTTAAATATTATTTTTCACCATAGGAACCTGTTCTGTTTAGTGGGTCTATAAAGGATAATATATTATACGGTGCTTTGGATGAATACGAGGAAATGAGAGAAACGGAGGTAAGTCTATAACTAAACATATATTTTGTACGTTTTTTTTCGTTATATCAGCTTTTATAGCATTTTATTACTTTGGACATCGTTTATTAAATATAGTATACACTCTTTATTACGAATTTCAAGGGACCGAGCATTTTTTTCAGTTATAAAGAGTTATTTATATACGGAAGGAAGAGAAAAAGTAGAGTTTACACTGTATATCAGTTGTATAAGGTGGTTGATGTTTTAAATTGTTTAAATTTGTGTACAGCCTAGTAACAAATGCCAATTTTAGAGTCTCATAATAATATTTTAAATTTGTTTTGTGTTAAACTCCTAAATATATGATGTATAAATGTGAACTTAGGGTTATATTTTGAGTGGCTAATAAGATTGATGAAGACTCTACACTCATTCTGTTATTTCTGTCCTTACAATTCAAAATGAGTTAAATGCAATTTTAAATGTTCATATAACATTTTTTTTTACTTTATTTTCGGAAACCAATCTTTTAGATTATTACTGCCATTGTCGAGTAGTTAATAGTATTACAAGTTCTTCTTCTATTTTATTGTTGGCAACCAGCCTTCTTTTGTAGACTATTACTGCCATTGTCAAGTGAGTATCGATATTACATGTTTCTTGATATAATTTCAATGAACTAACAATATGGCGGCCATCTTGTTAGAACTTTCCTGGGAGTTTCTGTGGCATCTCAGAATTCATGGTCCGTAGTATTATTAACCATTCATTTCACCTATGCACAATAAACAAACCACCAAATTACATAAAACACCACTAATTTTACACAATATAAAGTCAAGTGACACAAGATTATGTATCATTACATAGTATAAAACAAAATTCCCTACCGTGTCTGTCTGTCTGTTCGCGATAAACTCAAAAACTACTGAACGGATTTTCATGCGGTTTTCGTCAGTGGATAGGGTGATTCATGAGGAACGTTTTAGTATATAATTTGTCAAGGATGTTTTCATAATCAGGGCGGGACAACGTCTGTCAGGCCTGCTAGTAAAATATAAAATACACTACGTGACAGACCGAAATCCCGCCAAAAACATATACTAAATACTGTAACTATTAATTTACTGTATATGCTAATACAATAAGTATGCCTATCCAAAACTGCCGTACTATTAACTAACTAACTTAAGAAACACGGCCAGGCTTATCAATATAAGACAATACTGTTTCCAAAAACTCTATAACATATCTATTTATTTTTTTAAATTTCCTTTAACCTTTTTATACACTGAGAACTAAGTTGAAATTTTGCCGTCCAAGAAAGTTTTTTGTTGTTTTTTTATGATTTCATTTTTACAAGTATAACATTTAAAGATCTTGAAATATAACGTGAAATATTAGGAACTACCAAGATTGGATTTATATTAGCTGAATAATGTAACGACTCGTTTACTTTTAAAATGTACGTATATATAGTGTTTTGGTTTTTAATTGTAGTTGTAAGTAGTAAGTAAGTTTAATCTTGTAGGAGAAAGAGCCAGCTTGGGTGTCGGCCGCTCGTACGGCACATCTACATGAGCTGGTCGTGGCTACAGACGAGGGGTGGAATCGGGAAGTGGGTGCCAGAGGGGGTCAATTGAGTGGTGGGCAAAAACAGAGGGTGGCTATAGCCAGAGCAATTGTTAAAGTGAGTAACTAACTCGTGCCTGTGGCTTAGTTTATAGGATTGTATTTTCCAACTGTGTGTTTTTATCTTTTACTAGCTGTTCTTGCTTCTTTATTCGCTCTCGCGACTTTGCCCGCGTGGAATAGTTACTTTGGGCTAACGCTAACACGCAGCGAAAGTTCTCAAAAGGAAAAAACAACCCCGATTTAGAAACATTTTTCATTGGTACTCTTATTGGTCTTTGCGTGACGATACAGCCTATAGCCTTCCTCGATAAATGAGCTATCTAACACTGAAAGAATTTTTCAAATCGGACCAGTAGTTCCTGAGATTAGCGCGTTCAAGCAAACAAACACACCTTGTTTGTGTGTGCACCTTGTGTGTGCTTGGCGATAGTTTTTCAACATGACCGTGGTAGCCAACCGGGTGTGCATTAGAGAAAATAAGTTCTACTACCATGCTATGATTACATTACGATGTTGTAGTAGTCCGGTGAAGCTGTTAAGACCTTGCTAGGTCAATAACGTAGTCAGTTCGAGAAAAAGAACCAAAGCCGAGGTGTGCCGCGCACCCTTGAGCTAGTTGTCAACGTAAAATCGGCTGGGTGCCTTAAGCGCTCGCCTTAGTAGTCCGGTGAAGCTGTTAAGACGTTACTTGGTAAATAGCGTAGTCAGTTCGGAAAAAAAAGAGTAAAAGAAATTTAAAAAATCACGATGATATATTTCGTAAAAAACTCCGGCTTGTAGTAGGATTCTAAACTAAATCGATCGATGCGGTGTTATTATCCATTTTAATATGCGTTTTGACATGAATTTACTTTACATGTATACAGATTTAGCAGAGATGAGTGATCAAAAGGGACACACTCTTTACTTTTATAAATGAACTAATTTTTACACACGCGTTCGCACTAATGCATATTTAATCTATCCTTTATTAACCGTAGTTTTCTTTTTGTGTGAGAAATGTCTTATATGGTCTTTTATATCTTTGTATACATGTTGTTCATGTTGTATGCAAAATTACATTATAGTACGTTGAATAGTCATGGTGTGAAAAAGTGAACAAACACATACTCGCATTTATAATATTAGTTAGGATTAATGCTGTAACCTAATTAATATTGTTTCCACGGATATTTAAAAAGATTTTAAAGTATTATGTATTAAAACTACAGACAAGTTAAATACGCATTGAACCCTGGCTTTAAAAAGTTCTCGTATTAAATACAACGCGGTTGCTGAATGTCTCGATTTCGTTACGTTAGGTTGGACTTGTGATAAAGGATAACGCGAACTTGCCTCGGACGAGCGCGGTGTATTTAATTCATAACATTTTTAAACCAAGTATTTCACTTTTTTGTAATAACACCGCAGATGTCTTTCGACTTTAAAGTTTTAACTTAACACTGAGTATCTATCCAATAATTCGTAGGAAATAATTAGTTCAGAATTTTACATAAACTTCTTCCTCCTCTTGAATCTCTTATCTCTTCCAAAGGCCATTAACATTAGTGTTGTTCCGAATGAGCGTAATGCATATGCATAACGCTTGATAATCTGGTGTTTTTTTTTTGTATTGTTGAAAGTGGAATTTATTTGGAATCTTATCTATTCTTCTTACTTTTTTTTTTATTGTAGCACTACAAAATTATTGCATTGTGCCTGATGGTAACCACAGTACAATCCAAAAACAACGGTAACCACCGGGTGACACTATTCATCACCGCCCACTGGTCGCCGCTGTCATGCCGGCCTGCGAAAAACTGGATATGCACAGGCTGATCCCGAAACGCGATCCGCAGAAGCGAATCACTATGACGGGCTTTTTCGCCATATACATGGTGGTTGCGACCCAGTCAGGCTGTAAAACCCAACCACCCCGCTTTTGCCATTGCCTCGTTCGTTATTCAGCAGGGTGCACCACGTGCAGGTGAGGTTGGCTTGGATGTCTCAAGTGTTAGATGTTATTTGACACCCCTTACACCCCAAAAACACTTCTATGTTGCAATTTAAATATAACTACAAGATAATGATACAAATCAAATTTATCTTTCAAAAACATTTCTTTTAATTATTACTATTTACTATAATTACCATTTCTAGTAACATAATATTATTAAAATAAAATGTCTCCTAAGGTCAGTTTTATGAAAAGTCCCGTGGCAGTCAACGTGTTACTTATGAATATTTCAATCCGAGAATAAATAATTGCGTTTTGTCTCGATTGCGACCACGATACATCAAGTGTAATAGCCAATTTTTTCGGAACTGAATTGCAACTATCATTTATAAGGTATGAAAACTGTCACAGTATCTCTTTTTTAGTTCGTTACTGTTATGCTCACATTGTACGACACTACTATCAGGCACAATGACGCCACTATACCGTACTACTATAGAAGATGTTTAAAATTCACGAAAAGTTTTTGAAAATAATAAATTGACTGTACACTGAACATAAAGTAATCTATCTAAATACGATACCGGAACGATGACGGGTCGATGTTTGTATTATCGATTAATTAATAAATCGAGTCTTGTATCGAACGATCGAGATATAACAACGATGCGAGCCGCCTCTCTAATTGACTCGAGCCGCCAAAAAGATAAAATAACAAACCTATTTGTCCAACCTTCGGGCTATTTATTTGGAATTATAAACTCTACGCCCTTGCTTTAAGTCTCTGAAATAGTTTTTTTGACAACGTTAACAAATTCAAAAAACGAACGACCGAACTCTAAATGCCGAGCGTTTACCTGTCAAATTAATAAAAAAAAACGAAATATTCCATACTCTATGTATGGGAATCGATACGATTTTGATTAATGGAGTCTAAACTAGATTATGTTGGACATAATGTGAAATGATGGATTTTTTGCGAGAACTAACAAATGAATTGTAACACTATATCGCCCGCATGGATCTAAAAGGCCAATAGAGATTTAGAATATATCAGAATAAAGATAAACATATTACTGTTTTCACTATAATAAAGTCCTTTTACATTCTTATCTTACCCTAAATGATTTTTTGCACACAGACATGTGTTGTAAATGTGAAAGTAAGTTTGTTTACTCATCTTCGATAATAATCAATTGATTATAATTAAATTGTGCATAAAAGTGAATCATTTTATTGAAAAATAAAATCCAAGAGTATTTTTGCTTCGGAGAAAAAAAAATCTTCTGGATAACATGAAACCAGCTACTTATGATATACTGGGTATTCGATCGATTTTTTTCCATCCCATCATCAAAGGTAATATTAGTACTATCATTTGTCTTCGTTTTCGGAAGCGGTATCCTAACACCCAGTATATATAATTTTGGCTTTTGTCTAGAAATGTCTTTCGAAATATTTTATCTGCCTTAAGGCTTACTATACAATACATATATTTCATATACTTATATATGTGGTATACTTTTGCTAACATATATTAACTAATTTGTTGTTGCGACAATTCCAGGTACCTGGACTTGAGATTAGCAACGAAATCGGGTGAAGATAGTTTCTATTTTACCCATGGTGTGTATGCTGAAGAAATATCAAAGGCGTTGAAGCAAGTGAAAATGTTTGTTGATACTCATCCAGGCGAGGTAGATAACATGTTATTCTATACAAAACTTAATACTTACTTAGACAAACATCATCTTCTTACCCTTATCCCACCTAAGTGGTATCGGCACAACACGTTTGTCATGTGGTGAAGTATGATTTGGCTAAATATTTATTAGCCGCTCTCACATCTACCCTCCTTGGGATAATTTTGTTGTACCACTATATGTTTTTATTACATATAATTACGAAGTCTGATAGGTACATCTTTACAATTTAGACAAACCTGTAATTAAAATTTACCCCGTTTGCATTCATCTTTGTAATGCCATGTTCACACTTCTTAATACCATAGTAACGAATTCATATTTATGTACAGTTATTGTGATAGAAGTTCATTGTTAGGTTTCAGCAAAGTATACAACAAACACTAGCCCCATATTCATATAAAATTCAGGATTTAATTGCAACAATTCAACTGCTGTTCATGATAGATCAGTAGATGAACGAACTTTGTTGCATTATGTGCATTGTAGTAATGCATGGTAGTAAATATTTATTTGCGCAATTTCTTTATTCCAATTTAAAAAAAAGAGTTATTGTTGAATATTATTATGGTCATCCTTCCCAAATTGATTAATGTTATTTTCCGAATTTTAATGTAATAAATATCTATTAATAGAAATCAACCAGTTTTTTTAAATAAATAATTTTAGGAAAATTCTTTTTCTTACTTTTGAACGTTATTAAGAACATAAATTTATCACTGCCAGACAATTTTGTTATTGACAATAATGTACCTGATGATATTCTTTATTAATAAAATAATTAATATCAAACCATTTTATTTTTTCCATTGCAAAGAACATATTTTATTTTATTAACCAATATGATGTTGAGATTTCACCGTAAACAACGGAAAACAACGATAAACGTAGACATTTAGGACTGACGCCATCTTGAATACATGAGTCTATAACTGGCGCTTCTACAATTATCGCTATCTTTATCATACAGCCAGTGTTGCGCTAAACTATAGCTAAGCTACATATTATTTTTAATTTACCCTTTTTTATGTCCTAACAAAATTAATTTAAAATTACAGCTATCTTAACATGGTTTCAACATACTTATTTTATTTACAAAAAATAGCATAGGACACATTGTTGTTAATAACAAAAATATCTTAAGCTAGTGAAAAACCAAACCATTAAAAAAATTATATAATAGTTATGATATCATTTAGTGTTTTATTTATCATTATTTATTTTATGAATATATTTTATCGTTTAATTTACAATTTAACTCTATTAACTTGATATTTTATAATGTAAACTACACTGACTGTATAGTAAACGTCTACAAAAAAGGTAAAGGAACTTCGTTAGAAATTGGGGGTACATAGACCTCTAAAGTAGTAAGTAATACTATTAAATGAGATCTTTTAACATTAAATTATATATACTTTGTTCCAAAAACCGATTCGATTAACACTCATTATGCAATGGATACTAATTGCATTATTGTATATAAGATTCAGTTGCAAATACAAATGATATATAAATACAATAAAGCTTTGTAAATAATGACACTTTTTATTAACCCAGTCAAGTTTTTCTGTCAATGTCTTACTGTTATTTTTTGCAATAAATTCCTTTGATGTTTACCATTTTACCTATATTGATGTTTTTGGCGTTAAGTGACATATGTTTTGGCTATATTTATCGTGATAATGTGAATCGACGCCGAATTTCGATATTATGGCCGTAACATAGAACATGAATCAGAAAGAAACTTATTCACAAGGATATATTTTGCTTATCCAAAAATGTGATTTAAATTTTAGGTGGTAATATTGGACTGTCAACATTTTTACGGATTCACACCAGGAGATCATCAGAGATTGATAAAATATCTACTAAATACGTATGGCGCTCTTTTAGTACCTAGACAATTAGATCTAAAAGGAGTCACACTAAATACACTCAAACGACTAAAACAGCAAGTGAGTAAAACCTAGTATACATTTTTACAACTATCAAATACTTACAAAGGCAATGTGAAAGCAGCGATTAATCAATTATAATTAAATTTAACTGAAAATAATTAATATTACAAAATAAATAAAAAACCAAAGAAGGTCCTGAGAATAAAAGTGTAGTAAACAAAAACTATTTAAAACATTTGAACCAAAAGAAAAACAGTGTTTCAAGTTTTTTTAAGTTGCTTTTACTCAAAATTCTGTTTTGTTTAGCTGTTATCTCCGAAATGACCAACTTTACCTAAAAACTGTTAAAGAAAATGTTGTTGGCAATTTAATTTTCAACAAAAAAGTGTCTCATAAACACAATTACTTAAATGGATATTCCTTTAGACATTATTAAACCTATGAATAGTATACATTTATGGTTTGTTTTTATCTAATGTAAGTTACACTTTCTCCACAATTGGCACTTTTGTAAATTGTTTTATTCTGAGTAGATGGCCATCAAGAACAATGTAATAGCATAAAAGGCGGCTGAAACATAAAAATTTGAAAAAAAAAAATGTTGATTTATCTCTATTTTAGATGAAAAATATTTTCATGTTAAGGGAAAGTATTTAAAATTAATATTGAGGGTTCAGCAAATTGTTTTTTCGACATGTCCAATAAAATTTCAGATCACGGTTAAAAAAGAAAAATAATCAAAAAAAGATCACCTAGACAACTATATTTAAGGTTGATAAACTCCAACAGTCTTTCACAGATAACTGAAAAAGTTGTTACATACACATAAGGTTTTTCTGGTATTTATTTTAGTATAACTCACCAGTAGATGACACTATCCTTTTTGTTATTGAACTTATTATAATAATTTTGTACGGGCAAAGAAAAAAAACGAGTCTATTGAGACGAGTTTGTTGTAGCCAATGCTTATGTCATTATTTTATATTACAACTATTTTTTTTATTTATACTAAGCTGCTATGTCATGTTACCTTTTGAAACCATAGTATGATGGTATGTAGTACGATTTAGTAATGCTTGTCTGGCTAACTACTATCATGCAGAATATCCTTCACCGAGAGTCAATATATCTTCTGAGAGTTACATCTTAACGCACATTGTCAGTTAACATCACTTGAGAATGTAATTAATTACTATGATATATAAAAGGTCTATCAATATTTATTACTTGAGTGGATGTTACTTTGCACTTCCACCTGGAATTGATTGCTTATTGCCAGGTCTCACTGCAAAAAAAGTGTTTGATTATATTTGCTTGGCAACTGGTTCAACAAGTCAACTGCAAACAATTTGGTGTTCCTTTCAATACTTCTTTCTTATTCGTTTTCTTGTTTTTAATTATTATGTTTTGGTACATGTTGAGTAAACAAAATCAAACATACGAAGCAGTGAGACAAAGCAATGGCCAATAAATTCCAGGCAGAAATGCAAAGTAACATCAGTTCAAGTAATTATAATGGATTTTCTTAAAGTAACGCCTACATCAGTCAAATATGAATTTCCAGGTGATAATAGTTTATCGTCATGAGTATGTCTATGCCACGAGCGAATTTTGGCTGACACAGATGTTACCATCGCCATGGCCTCGACAGGATCGCATCAGTGGTCTTGTACGGTTTCTACAGAATATTTGTCGGCAACCCGGGATGGGATTTGTGCATCAAGCTGTGTTAACTCCGACACCAAGCTTCATCTTTTTTAGGTAAATTATAGTATAACGTATTTAACTGAAATTGTAAACAATTTTTCATAAAGTGTCTAGTGGAAAAATGTAGGAAATGTATCATGACTTATTTATTTTTTTGCTACACACATAGATATCTTGATTTCCATAGCTGAATAAATAATAGTTATATATAAAATTTATGACGATAAATATAGCTTTTAAATTATTGTTTGGCAATCACAACTATACTGTTATATATACGAGTGCTTTTTATTGATAACACTAAGGCTCGTCAATAGCTACAAAATATAGAATGAAGAAAATTGGTTGAGAAAAAAAAGAGGATGTTCTTAACTGTTTCCCCACTGACTATTTATAGGTACTAGTGGGCGTCCAGTGGTCGACATTCGACCATAGTTCATTGATTTTTTAAAGGGATAAATATTATAATAATAGTTGTGTTATAATATCATTGTTGAATGTAGAATGAAAAAGGGTAATTGGAACGTAAGAGTAAAATAATACATACAGTCGAGCATAGCAACCTCCTTCACAACCTTTTCTGAATTCCTTTATTGACAGATGTCAAAATGTCTTTTTTATTTACATGTGTGTATATGTTGTGTAAAATTGAAGCAGTAGTGTGAGTAATGCATATTTTAATTAATTTAATGGTCTTCTTATGCATTTGATATAAAATAAATAGCTTTCTGCACCTCTCCTCCATATAAACTTTAACTATGCCAAGTTTCACGTTCATCCGTTCGCCCAATTCCGTTAAAAAGGGATACAAAGATTAGGCTTCACGTATTAATATATAGATATTGTTATAGTCCAAAATTCCACTATGATGCTGATATGATAATTTCAGATGGACATCTAATCTTCGTGAAAAATGTGCCGTACCGGTCTTAAACGAGGTTCTACCGAAATTAGAAGAATTTTCCCCCGGACCGCCAATCCCATGCAATTCATCTGGCGACCGGGAACCAGTTAATATTGTTATAGCAGATTTTGTAGATATGAACGATGCCTTATTCCCAAAAACAATAATCCAACTAAACAGAAAATTATTACGGAATACCGAACTTGTATACCATGGTTATTGAATATAAGATATCTTCAATATTTAGGTAATTATCACACCAATATTTAGTAATTATTCATACTTGACCTCGGACTGTTAAGAACCATAATGGTGTTATTACAAAAAAGATAAATACGTATTGAATACTTGTTTTAAAAAGGCTTCGAATTAAATGCACTGCGGTCGCTGAATGTTCGCCATCTTGCTCTATTGTCTCGCTTTGGTTAAATTAGATTAGACTTGCGAAAAAGGATAAGGCGAACTTGCCTCGGGCGAGCGCGGTGCATTTAATTCGAAACCTTTTTAAAGCAAGTATTTAACTTTTTTGTAATAACACCGTAAAGGTCTAAGCTCTATACAGATAAATGTAGACCTAATGGTGCACTGCTCTACAGATTATTGACAGCATAAGTTTAAGAACAATTCCGTATTTATTACAACATTTAAAAAATTGGCAAGATACTTACATGACATGACATTTTAAGATCTGGATATATCAATCACCCCAGAGGTTAAAAAAAACTTGTGGTTTTTGACATTAAATTGGTTAAATTTTATGGAATATGAATTAGATGTTGTGCGCAAATGAGATATATTATAAATATCATCATGAAACATAAGTTTGAGTTTACACGCAAACTCTCTGGAAAGTTCGAATAAGGGAACCGCCATTTTCTCAGAACACTGAAGTCATGAAATCACAGCAATTTAATACCATTTTATATTTAATACTAACATAAGTTAATATACTGAAATCTAAAACAAATATTTTAGCTAGCATTACATATTCTAATAACTTTATTGATTAATTGCCCAGGAGTTCTTTCATTGTCAAAAAACAAAAAAATGTACTTTGCTGTTGATCAAAGTTATTTTGATAAAAAAATTATAAACAATAATGAAGTTTCTAGAAAGGGGTCATAAATATCTGTAAAATAATTTAAATTACTTTATGAATGAGAGCTCTCTATAAGAAGTATTTCAAATACGCAGGACCAATACATATCCTATATTATTTATCATTAGTTTTTTATACCTTATTATATTATCTATATGATTGGAACATGTGTTAAAAATATACTTAATTTTTTTACAATGAATTCTAAGATATATATATATTTTTATGGGTTTATGTGTTTTTGGGTTTAATTTTTATAGGTAGGTTTTTAGGTGTGGTGTAAATATGTATCACGGAATGGGTATTAATAGTATGGTAATGGAATTACTAGAGATAATTATTTTTTACCTTCATTAAACATTAAGAAATTACCGCCTGTTAATTGCAAAAAGGATGTATCACAGCGGTTATAGACAGGGTTTTATGGCAAAAACATATGAGTTTTTCCATAATATTAAGTTTAGAGAATGACTATAACACTACTGTCAAACAAAAAAGGTGCATAAATGAATATACGCATTCTTTGCATTTGAACATTAGGAATATATATATATATATATATATATAAAATGATTATAGTTAACAGCATGCCTTGTGGAGACTGGTAAAGATGATTTATTTGTGAAAGTAAAATTTAAAGCTCAAAATGTAATGCATTATATAAGATAGTACACACATACAAATAAATAAGGTCATTATTTCCAGTACAAATTAGAGCAACAAAAGTCCTGGCATTGACCGTTTAAATGAAACGTTATGCTCATTAGAATAAGTGCAATTATTATTTCTTTACAATATTAATATACAGTACAAAGATACCTTGTCCGAATATTCCATATATTAACAGTCGGTCATATTATTAAAATTTTTTAATAGTTTTAAGTAAAAATAATACTTATCTAGTATCAAATGTAAACATGAAGTGTAATATTTTGATAAATATGAAATTAACCTACTTGTTTTGTAATTCGAAAACGATAAATAACTGATATAATTTAATTTACAAATTACTTATATATGAATAAAATTTTCCAAATATAGCGATTTCAGAAATGTTACATTGACCTTAACTATATTGCAGTACTTAATTGTATTCTTTATTTTCTAGTATAACAATAGTTTGATAATTTACTGCAGAGTTTTTAGTAAATCTATACTAGCGACTTGTCTCGACTTCGCATGGGTGCCATCTACTAATATTAAAAAAAAGTATCAAATCGCTATAGATCTATTTTCTTAACCATAACTCCATAGTTTCTCATAAGTAAAATCCATTTTCTAACATAGACAAAACATTTCTTTTTGTGCGTAATTTTAGATCTGTGATATCTTTTGAATATATTATTCAATGATATACTGTAAACAAGGATAGTATAACTAAATACCTGTAGATACGTTACATGATATTTTGAGAAAACAAATGGCACGATAACGCTCACATACATAAAGTAGCATTGTAACACCACACTGTCTTAGATAAAATGTTGAAGTAAGATGGCATATTTTCAATATCAGTGGTGAAAAAGAAATAGTTATATGTTGCTTCGATACGGACGGATTGACGGGGCAGTCGTCGCAAATAAGCTAGTTAGCAAAGTTTTATAACAAGGCGTTGTCGAAGCGCTTATGACTTATCTACAGCTTTTTACTTATAATATTATTTACTGTAGATGGCAATTTTGATTGAAATTATATGCTCAACATAACTGAAATAATTAATTGTCAAATTAATATTGTATTATCAATAATGGCGCAGCAAATAACTTATTATTTTTTTAATAACATAAATATAATAATATATAAATAATTACTGTGGGTTATTTTTAGGAATTTTATACTAATTAATTACATTACTATCTGAATTTATGTAGGTATTTTTAAGATATATCATTTTGTAGTACATTATTTTAAAATGTCTTATAAGTATTAGTCAGTATTAAAAATGACAGCGCATGACAATTATTTTTTACTTCTTTAAAATATGTTAAGTTTTCTCTACTATATATAAATGTTATATGTATGGATTATACTGATGATTCTTCCGAATAAAGTTTTTAAACGATAGTCAGACCAGTAATTTAGTTTAAAAGAGGTTTATAATAATTATATTCTCATTAATTACGCACTTTTATTGTAGTAGCCTTAAATTTTACAGCATTGTATTCAACAATTAGTGCCTTATTGTTGGGCTTTAATTTAAAAAATATTAATATAAGTAAATGAAGCGGGGAAAAAATGGAAATAAAATTATTGGGACACTTAAAATTTATTTATTATTGAAATAATCTAATATTTTACTGTATAAAAAATGCTAGTCTATACCGTTTTACCAAAAATTTTGTCACAAAATTCGTCTAACTTTATCCGTTCACACAAATCTCTGAATGACCATTTATTGTTATGAATTTCTTGACAGTTCTTATTTTTCAATGTTGAAAATAATTTATCAGAGAGCTCATCTGAGATTTCAATTATCTGGCAGATCTTTTCCAAATTCGCCAAATCGTCTATTGAATTTGTTAAATCAGTTATATCAATAATTTGCGATTTTCGTCCATAAATTTCGAATGAATCATCGGAACCTGACCCACTAACGCTGTCCAATTTGTCATATATATCTAATTTATTTTGCTTTACATAAATATTATTGATATTTATTTTTGGGGTTTTATCTGTCATATTGTCTTTGGAAACTATAAATACGGGTTCGGGAACGACTCTATTTAGTCTTTCTAATATTTGATTTGGTAACATCATATCTTTTCTGTGATCGTTAATTTTAGGCAGTTGTTCGTTTCCACACAGTTCACTGCTTTTTTGAACATTTGATTCGTATTTTGTATTATTTATGGATTCATTAGTATCTTGATATCTATCAGTTGCATAGTCACTTTCGTTTAGTTCATTCTTTAAATCCCCTAAATCATCCAAAGATGTATCTTTGTTATTTAGATCCAAAACATCAATGACTTCGGAATCATCACCAAAGCTAGTTTTATCATTAACTTCATTACATTTAATTATCTCATTGTTGTTGGTGTTCAAAAAGTTGTTAGTTGTATTACTTTGTTCATGCAGTGTTGTGTGTATTTGGAAATGTTGAGTTAATCCGTCTATTAAAGTATTAATTGTTTTAGCTACTTCATCTTTAAAATCTCTGCTCTGTTCGCGTATTGGAAAATTATTCTTGAAATCTTTTTCATGGCCATTATTTCTAATACTGCAAGGGTCTTCAAGTATTCTGCTAGTAACATTTGAATTCAGTTCAATTTTAGACTGAGTAGGTGTGTAGTTAAAAGTAAGTATTATGTCGGATTGTGAATTTGAACAGTTAGAAGCACAGTTTTCGTAAAAATGATTGCTTGTGATTATTTCTTCTTTACTGTAACCTGGTATTACTTTTTCAGTCAACACTTCGACTTTATTGTTATAATCACCGCATATATCAAATATTGGTGGTTTGTTGTTTCTTACATTGCAATTGCCTGTAAATGTGTTTTCTTTTTCTATGACGCTATTAGTATGGGCTTCTTCGATATCATTAGAAACTGTGGTACTTAATTTTACTTTATTACTATATGATTTTTTTAGTAAATCCTCAGTAATATTGACCATTTTAGAAAATTCTCGTTTTACATTTTGCAGACGTTCTTGTGCTTTCACGCAGTCATTTGATCCGTCGGTTCTCTGTGGAAATGATACGCAGCTATGGAAAAATGATGCCCTCTTCTGCCTTACATTATGTTTTCGTGTCTCGTTTGTATCATTCCATATTTTGAATATGTCGTTTCTTTTTTTAGATTCTTGAGTAGTGTTATAGGAAGAAGGCTTTCCTGAATCATATGATGATGAAGGTTTTTTAAGAGCTACATGGCGAGGATGTTCTTTGGTGAATTCATTATTCCGAGGTGATTCGTTTATTAATTCTGGCTCCTTTCCACTGTTAAGTTTACTGACAGTTATCAATTCTTTGTTTTGGGTAACTGATTGTTTAACTTCATTAAAATTCGTACAGGGCTGCGTGCTTATATTACCAATTAAAGGCGAAAGGCGACTAAAACAAAACTGCCTTTCGGAGAATAATATCGAATCGACAACTCTGCACGCATACGAATGCTCATTTTCGTACCAACAAATAAGTTTGAAAAAGTTAGGACTCAACTGTAGACTAGAATCCACATCAAGGATACACGAATGACTGTCACCAATAAAATCTGAGGATACTGACTGTTCATTTGAAATTGTTATAATATTTTTCATATTTATATTGCTTGCAATAGTAGTGCAATTAATAATATCTTCTAACGTCGTGTTTTTGGTTAACCTGAATATACGAGTACAAAAACAATTCATTATAATTCATTCAGTTACATTTAAATTCTAATGTAAATGCCTAATTAAGTTATAGAAGAAGAAGAATTATAAGTAAATATTCTTTAATTTAGCATATATTTGTTCATATACCTACATATTTACACACACTGTGACTGCTATAGTTTATATAAATACTTACCGCACACTGACTCATAGTCTATAGACGCATTTACTGCAAACTAAGACTGATATAGTCTATATACATATTTACCGCACACTATGATTGCTATAGTCTATATACATACTTACCGCACACTATGACTCATAGTCTATATATATATAATTACCGCCCACTGACTCATAGTCTATATACGCATTTACTGCACACTAAGACTGATATAGTCTATGTACATATTTACCGTACAGTAAGATCCAGTACAGAGACATTTACTATCGGAATTCGAAATGCTAATCCAGATATTTTATCTGTTACATCGGGTATAATTTTTCCAAGAGCTTTACAGGCCCCTGTCGCGGCCGGTATTATATTTTGATGAATACTTCTATGATCTCTCCAATGCTTTAAAGTAAAAACATTAAAATAACGTCATGTGATGCGTTTTTATTTTATAATTATAAAGACTATATTAATCTAGACTTCTATACTAATATTATAAAGACGAAGAGTTCCTATTTGAAAAAATATTTCAGTGTTAAATAGCTAATTTATCGAAGAAGGCTATATGTCATCAAGCTAAGACCAATAGAAGCGGAGCACCAATGAAGAATGTTTCAAAATCGTTTTTTTTAGCGTTAGCCCAGAGTAACAATTCCACCCAGATGAAGTTGCGGGCAGAAGCCAGTAATAATATAAAGGGGAAATAAGCACCGAATCTGTTAGTATTGTATAATTCGCCAATACTAAAAATCACACCTTGGGCAGTAAGCGCTTATATTCTGAGAACGACAACTGATATTATTTTTTTTAATTTTATTGTAGCACAGCAAAGTGCCTGTGTGCCTGACGGTGAGCACAGTACAATCCAAAAACAATGGCGACTACCGAGAGATGCGTTATCCCGGTTGACGCTGTCATGCCGGCCTGCGTAAATGTCTTTTCACGTTATGTTAAATGACTATATATTGGATATATATACTTAGAGCAGAGTAATCCGTCGTAGTGATACAGCCTTAACATATTATATCGTACCTGTAAATGAATCTTATATTTTATAGTCATAGTATACTTGTTTCGATAATGTGACTTACTTTTCCTCTCAAACACAAACCATCTAATGGTTTGAGTGATGGGGTCATTGCGTGAATACAGGTCATGAATCCTTCAGCCACGCCAAAATTGTCCTGAAGCACTTTGATAATGGGTGCTAAACAATAAAGGGTACTCGAACCACAGGATAGGACTTTATAATCTGCGAAATAATTGTGGCCAGGATAGGATAATTTGTGAATGTAGACTTTTATATTTGGACACGTTACTTTATTTAAACTTTATCACAATAACTTCTGCCGATGGTAGTGTTTGTGACGTAACCAAATTTGTAAGGCTAATTAAAGGACAACGTTTATCTGAAATAATTGGGTTAAGAAATGTTTTACACGTGGCTTCTTTATCTCAGATCAAAGCTGCTAACTCTAATCTAAGCTAACTTAAAAGTTAAGAATAAGGAAGATTCCCGAAATGCTGCTGGAAAATCCTCTCCTAGTAATAAATAGCTAGATAAGAAGCATATATTAAAACTCACCCAAACTAAATCTAGAATCATTAACTCCTAATATGATCATCGGAACATCGACGCTGGGTGCTGTGACGATAACACGTTTGACTGTATCGCTTCGTAGATGTCCCTGCATTTATTTTAAATTTCTTTACTATCGCCAATGAATTAATTTCTGCCTTTCGAGTCCGTTCAGGGCACATTGAATAATTTTTTGTATTGAGCAAGAGTGAAATCATTACCAAACTGTGACATGCGATATTGTAGAAGATGTTAATCATATAATGACAGAATGTAGATATAACCAAGCTCCAAGATTAGCTCTCGAAAATCAAATTAATTATTAAGGTCAGTCAGTTTAAGCCATACGTAAGTAAATCAGTTTAAGCTGAAATTCGGGGATCCAAGAATGCTTTACAGGTTGGTTATGTCTGGAATGTATAACAGCTAAAATTTGTTATTATTGATTATGAACAGTACATACTTTGGTAATCACTGGGGTAATATGGCCAATTTGTGACCAAATCTCAATTACAAAGAAAAAAATCTTCCTTACTACTTAACAACATGATTTGTACACTCTTTTTGTCGTTTATTATGATATCTGTTTAGGTAATCTTAGTAATGTATCAAATAAATCTATATTTACTGCTCAACTTAGATCTCTCTTTTACACCACTACAAGCAATGTTATGTTATTTTGTTATGGTCAATACGTCAAAATCCATCTCTGGGTCAATTCTGCTAGAGCATTTGTCCAGCGACAATATTCTTATGTTTGAACTTAGTTACACGTACATCGCACATTTCTTTATAAAGTCTGGTTACATTGTTTAACACACCATTGTAAAGAACATGCCTAAAGGTAGCATCCTCTATTGAGCATCTTTTTAACCGTAAGTATACAAAAAAATCAATTATGAATACTAATAGACTTTTATTGCCTATAATTAACTAGGTCTAATAAATAAAAAGGATTACGTACTGATGCTTTTTCAAGGGTTGTGAACATTCCAGCTGCCTCAATGACATATTGCACGCCAGCCTCTCTCCATGGGACGTTTGAAGGTAATTTCTCATGAAAGATTTTGATTTGATGATCTGAATAAAGAACAAGTAAATATTTGTATATATTTCTTATGAGATTGATCTATATTTTAAGAATATAGATAACAGTTATCAGCGACGAGTAAATATATCTTTATATATATAATTGTTTTCTCCGATTGTATGTGACTGAACTCCTAAAGGGCTGGCCATAGTTTGATGATTTTTTTTGTATATTCAGGTGGATTCAAGAATGCTTTAGAATCACGATTGAACCCCGTAAGTAGCGCTGTGGTTGACTTTTAGTATTTTTTATTGTCAATGCAGGACAGCGTTCCAAAACTACTAGTAGGTATTATAGATGTGTAATTATATGTAGGAAGAAGCTATTTGTTTTTAGTTCCATCAAGATCCTACTATTGAAAATTAGTTGTTATGAATGAGCGTATTTTTAATCGCTTCACACATAAGTTTCTCAAGTCGGTTGTCTTTTTTTTATCTTAAAATTTCGTCATTGCCCTCATCGAACTGAATCGAATAGTTTAAGTTCGTTTCAATCCGATATACACGTATTCATTTGTGAATCATGCAATTTCGATTGTATGGTTCACAAATGTATATATGTATGAATAGCTTAGAATAGTTAGCTAGGACAGACGTGTCTTTTTCCAGGAAACAGCCCAAGCCGAGGTGTGCGTGCACCCTTGTGTATGTTACCCAAAACCAAAATCGGCTGAGTGCCCTAAGCGCTCGGCCTTAGTAGTCCGGTGAAGCTGTAAAGACCTTGCCAGGTCAATAGCATAGTCAATCCGAAAAAAAGAAGAAAAAAAAATAAAAAAAATCACACCTTGGGCAGTAAGCGCTTATATTCTGAGAACGACAACTGATATTATTTTTTTTAATTTTATTGTAGCACAGCAAAGTGCCTGTGTGCCTGACGGTGAGCACAGTACAATCCAAAAACAATGGCGACTACCGAGAGATGCGTTATCCCGGTTGACGCTGTCATGCCGGCCTGCGTAAATGTCTTTTCACGTTATGTTAAATGACTATATATTGGATATATATAATTGGTAAGATATTAGTAAGTTAAAATAGAGCAGAGTAATCCGTCGTAGTGATACAGCCTTAACGAATTATATCGTACCTGTAAATTAATCTTACATATATCCTCATAATATACTTATTTCGATAATGTGACTTACTTTTCCTCTCAAACACAAACCGTCTAATGGTTTGAGTGATGGAGTCATTGCGTGAATACAGGTCATGAATCCTTCAGCCACGCCAAAATTGTCCTGAAGCACTTTGATAATGGGTGCTAAACAATAAAGGGTACTCGAACCACAGGATAGGATTTTATAATCTGCGAAATAATTGTGGCCAGGATAGGATAATTCGTGAATGTAGACTTTTATATTTGGATACGTTACTTTATTTCAACTTTATACATCATAATAACTTCTACCGATGGTAGCGTTGTTGACGTAATTAAATTTGTAAGGCTAACTAAAGGACAACGTTTATCTGAAATAATTGGGTTAAGAAATGTTTTACACGTGGCTTCTTTATCTCAGATCAAAGCTGCTAACTCTAATCTAAGCTAACTTAAAAGTTAAGAATAAGGAAGATTCCCGAAATGCTGCTGGAAAATCCTCTCCTAGTAATAAATAGCTAGATAAGAAGCATATATTAAAACTCACCCAAACTAAATCTAGAATCATTAACTCCTAATATGATCATCGGAACATCGACGCTGGGTGCTGTGACGATAACACGTTTGACTGTATCGCTTCGTAGATGTCCCTGCATTTATTTTAAATTTCTTTACTATCGCCAATGAATTAATTTCTGCCTTTCGAGTCCGTTCAGGGTACATTGAATAATTTTTTGTATGTAGCAAGAGTGAAATCAGTACCAAACTGTGACATGCAATATTCCAGAAGATGTTTATCATATAATGACAGAATGTAGATATAATCAAGCTCCAAGATTAGCACTCGAAAATCAAATTAATTATTCATTAAAATCCGTCAGTTTATGCCATAGTAAGCCATTCTTGCTTTCCCGACGTTGGGGGAAAGTAAGAATGCTTTACAGGCTGGTTATGTCTGGAATTAAAAACAGCTAACATTTGTTATTGTTGATTTTGAATATACATACTTTGGTAATCATTGGAGCGATATGGCCAATTTGTGACCAAATAACAAATAAAGAAGATTTTTTTTCCAACTGACTACGTTTTTTTTTCCCTCGAACTGACTACGCTATTGACCCGACAGGGTCTTCACAGCTTCAGCGGACTACGGCAACTGACTACGCTATCGACCTAGCAAGGTCTTAACAGCGTCACCGGACTACTAAAGAAGAAAAAAAAATCGTTTACTACTTAACAACATGATTCGTAGACACTTTTATGGTATATTATGATTTCTGTTTAGATAATCGTAGTAATCTATCAAATAAGTCTATATTTAGTTATTGCTGAGCGTAAATATCTTTTTTACACCACTACAAGCGATGTTATGCTCTTTTGTTGTGGTCAATACGTCAAAATCCATCTGTGGGTCTGTATTCTGCTAGAGCATTGATCCAGTGACAATATTCTTATGTTTGAACTCAGTAACACATACATCGCACATTTCTGTATAAAGATTTCTGATTACATTGTTTAACACACCCATTGTAAGGAACTTGCCTAAAGGTAGCATCCTCTATTGTAAAGTAAACAACAAGATGGGGTGTTCAAAAATTAACTTTATTTACATGTACCCACTCACATGTATATACATAATTACTACATATTGAGCATTTTTTAACCGTAAGTATACAAAAAAATCAATTATGAATACTAATAGACTTTTATTGCCTATAATTAACTAGGTCTAATAAATAAAAAGGATTACGTACTGATGCTTTTTCAAGGGTTGTGAACATTCCAGCTGCCTCAATGACATATTGCACGCCAGCCTTACTCCATGGGACGTTTGAAGGTAATTTCTCATGAAAGATTTTGATTTGATGATCTGAATAAAGAACAAGTAAATATTTGTATATATTTCTTATGAGATTGATCTATATTTTAAGAATATAGATAACAGTTATCAGCGACGAGTAAGTATATCTTTACATATATAATTGTTTTCTCCGATTGTATGTGACTGACCTCCTAAAGGGCTGGCCATAGTTTGATTGAACCCCGTAAGTAGCGCTGTGGTTGACTTTTAGTATTTGTTATTGTCAATGCAGGACAGCGTTCCAAAGCCACTAGTAGGTATTATAGATGTGTAACTATATGTAGGAATAAGCTATTTGTTTTTAGTTCCATCAAGATCCTACTATTGAAAATTAGTTGTTATGAATGAGCGTATTTTTAATCGCTTCACACATAAGTTTCTCAAGTCGGTTGTCTTTTTTTTATCTTAAAATTTCGTCATTTACAAACGGGTTTGGATTTTTTTTAAATTGAAAAATTCACATTTTCAGAGGGTCCGATTTTAATTTTATCATCATTGCACTTTGGTTTTAAAGGTACAGCCGGGAACTCTTCAAAATCGAATAGGATAAGTGCTGAGATTGCAAAGTAAAGTTGATTGTGAAAGTTAGATATTGAAATATCTAGTTCCAGAAAATATTTAAGTGGCAGCGAAAAACGAAAGAGAAAGAGGGAGACTGAAGAAAAAAATAAAAAGCTACCTAAAATTAGTCAGTACTTGAAAAATGATGACTTAAATAATAAAAAGTCGAGTGAACAGTGCTTCAAAAGTGAAGAATTGGACCTTGCTAAAAGTATACCAGAATTATCAGATGCAGCACCCAACACCAGTAACTATCCAAATCCAGAACAACCACAACAAGGTACTAGCAAAAATCAAAGTAAAGTATATTTTAGCATGAACAATATTGTATCTTCGCCATATATTACTGATAAGGGTAATTTTAAAAAGCTAACTTGAAGTGAAAATGTTCGTGATTGAAAACGGAAGGGAAGGGAAGGGAAAAGATAGTGACAATAGATCTTTTCTACAAAATATTACTATATTGTTTCCAAGTCTGGCGTGAAACTTGAACGTACATGGTTATCCTATTCTTTAATACTTCAGAAGACGTATTGTGAACCGTGTTGGTTATTCGCAAATCGGTCATCTAAGAAAATACAAAATGTTTGGATTGAAGGCTATGACGACTGGAAACATATTGTAGATGCCATACAAAGACACGAGACATCAAAAATTCATCTGGATTCCTGTCTTACGTATCAACAGTGGCGGCTACATGGAACACTCGATGAAGAACAGGAGTCTATGATCGAAAAAGAAAAATCTTTTTGGCGCCAAGTACTTTCTATGCTCCATGATGTTACTCTGACACTTTCAACGTGTCATTTAGCCTTTCGTAGCCACAGAGAAAACGTAGATGTTTTCTTTTTCTATTTTTCTAAAGTTTTAGATTTGTATAAATATAAACAAGACTTATAAATTAGTTCGCCAAAGAAGTTTCACTTTGTACGCACGCACTTTTTTTTAAATGTAGCGATAGGTATCTAAACTTTTCCGAACATACCACATTTTGTGACATTCGAGGGCAGATCAATTATGATACATTCTTTACTTCCGCCCTACCTGTAACCAATGCTGCTCTAACCTCAAATTCGACTCTAGCTATGGCCCTGGTACACATGAGATTTCGTAAGAAATAATTGCTAATTACATTAAAGAATTTTAGGAATTAATATATCAAAAAATCCAAGACCGGAGAAAAAAAAGCTAGCGTGGTATGGGTATATGAGTCGTTATATTTCAAAATGAAAATAAATCTAATTTATTTATTTACATGTGGATATAGCAACAGTCAACAGTCAAGAACGATAATATAATAACAATAATAAAACATAGTAAACTAAACTGAAAACCTAAAACGCTTTATCACATAGAAACTTAACTTAACTTACACTTTTAATAATAATAAAAAAAAAATTTATATAATAGTAAATACTGCGAAACATTAAACTTAGAGAAAAAAAATAGAATAAGAATAAATAATTTTAGCAGTACCTAATATTTTACGTTTTTTTTTCAAGATCGTCAAATATAGTACATGTAAAATATGAAGATCATTAAAATGGATTCAACTCATTTTTAAATGTAACGACACATATGATAAGGGGACATGTATATATCTACAAGTGTCTGAAAATCGACGATTTTCGAAAAAATCGAAGGTTCGAGAAAGGTTATACAGACTAAATTTAGTAGTTGGTAGAGCCACGCTGAAGCTATTACTGGTTTCGGCATGAATGGGTCGGCTCGCCCGGGGTACTACCACCCGACCCACAGAACACCTACGTGAAGTAACTGCTTGCATTGTTGCGTTTCGTTCAGTCAGTAAGAGCGCCAGAGGCCCACCTGCCCTCTCCTCCACCTCCCCACCTCACACAAACACGGGCTGGCAACGCACTTGCTACTCCCCTGGTGCTGCTAGAATCTGGACGGTGGTGGTCAGCATAATAGCAGGAAGAAATCTTAATTCTGCAATTTCGTCTGTATCAAAACGATTATTTAACATCTGGGAAGTGAAAAATAGGTAATCGATTCGATTGAAATTTGGTCTGGCCTTATGTATACTTAGTTACACCCACATATTAAAATTTAATGTGTAGGTTTTTTTTCCTTTACTAAATTGTGAGTACTCTGTTATAATCCAAAATAAAAGTAATTTCTATAAATACATACTAAACTATAAACTACTTATTAATTTCATAAAATAGTAGTTTTCTAGAAATAAGAATACGGAGTTGTTATTGTGTTAATACTGCAATATTATTTTGGCTCCATTTCTGACAATAATGCTAATGCATTGTAGCTTTACCTGATAATAAATAACGACTTCATTTAGGGAGTTTTTGGCGGGATATTGGAATGCAATGTAGTGGTCTTTATATTTTATCCCTAATCTTGTGTTATTTGTCTCTATATTGTGTAATGTTGGTGGTGCTTTACGTAATATCGTTTGGTTATTGGGCACAAGTGGAGTGGATCGAGAATAATATCACAGAGCATGGATTCTGACTTGCCACAAAAACTCCCAAGAAATTTCTAACAAGATGGCCACCGTTTTGTTAGTTCATTGAAATTATATCAAGAAACTTGTAATATCGTTACTCACTAGATAATGGCAGTAATAGTCTACTAGAAGACTGGTTGCCAAAAATAAAATAGAAGAAGACTACATTTAGCATTACATCACGAAGACACTAATATATTGTCATTTCAAAGAAGGTCGAAGTAACCAAGGTTAGAGCGACTGTTTTGCAATGACGCAGTATCTGCATAAATCTAATTGAAGCAAGTAAATTCAAGCATTTCTATTCTAAATTATTAAAAATATTTCATTGGCTATCCGAAATAAAATTATAACATCTTCTTTAAATGGCTTTAAATGTTGACTTTGGTTCAACCACCTTAAGGTAAAGTATACGTAAGCTCTAGAATATATTAACACATTTATCTTGTTAAATTTTTGCTTGTCAATTTTTTTTTATCTTAACGAATGGTATGGTTCTTATTATAAGAATTCCGATAAACATACGCATGTTTACAGCAACGGCCAGTATCTGGAACAATCCATATCCCGGTTCGCGTCCTATTGATAGAGTAATATGAATGACGCTTTGATAATAAATAAATTAGTATTTCATAAGAAGAAAACTACTTATTAAAAATCTTCATGTAGTGTAAGGTACTGTTCAGTCTAACATTGAAATATTCTTGTGTTCATAGAGCATAGTTTGAACACATAAAAGAAATGTGTTATTTTATTAATAATACCACTGGGTTATATTCCCTTGAAAACAACAGATGAATAATTAAGTTTAAGTATTTCTCGAGACTTCTATGATTAATACGATTGAGGTTCTAAAAAGGATTTGAGCCAGACCGAGTTATGTATCTGTGTTTAAACGCAATGATATTTGACGATCTTACCTCAATATCATCATTCTGTTGACAGGTCCTAAATATTACCCTACCGATACGGCCAAATCCATTAATTCCCACTTTTATAACCATTCCTAATTCATTTGAAATGAATAATTTACAAATATCGGAATAAATGTTTTATAGGTAAATTGACATTTTGAATTTCCCGCGTGAATGCAATAGTTGTCACTTGGAAGACAACTTGTCAATTTCGTTTAAAATTATCTATGACTGCATTGCTTATTTCTAAAAATGTTCATATATATAAAAGAAGTATTATATTTTCTTAGAATTTATATAAACAAATTTTACAATCAAGCACATGCTAATCAAAATACAATAACCAGTGTTACAATACGTTTTCAAGATAATCATCGCAATTCTGTTGCAGTTAGCACAATATAAAATAATAATTTATCAATGAACGTGTCATGGTAAACTTATATTAGCATACAGAAGGTTCTCCGTTCTAAAAATATATAGTTGTACTATATAAACGATACCCTATATGGTTTTCCCGTTCGCTTTTGACGCGTTTCACGTTTGAAAAAGAAGTATAAATTGCGTTCAAAAATCAAAAAGTATAACAATCCTGTTGATAAATTAGATTTGGAATCACAAAGAGCTGAAAGTATTAAACTCATCAAATCTGACTTTAAATCTTACATTGATAAAGCAGAGCTTACCTTTGTAAAAAATCCAAAATTCTTTTAGTATTAAAAATATGCGAAAAAGAACTAGTAATTATACTAGTTCTATGACCTTAGAAGCAGAAACTGCTTCCAGCGGATATGATATTTGTAACCTATTCACTAAACATTTCGCATTATCGGATATTAATGTCTGTACTAACTCTCCTTCAGTGGAACTTGACGCCTTCCCAGGTTTCCATTGTAGACCATTTAACAAAATATCTTTTACATAAGAAGAAGTTCTGAAGGGTTTGAATAATATTGACATACATAAGAGGCCAGGGCCTGACAGTCTCCTACCTTTCTTTATTAAGAACGGTTTTATAGGTCTATATCTCTTAGTTTCCCTATAAGAATAATATACTTCACATAATACGGGTATTTGTCCCTTGACGTGGAAAAAAGCTAATATATTACCTATTTTTGAAAAAGGTGACACCCATTCTATTGTAAATTACAGACCCATTTCTATACTCTCTGTACTGGCCAAGGTCTTTGAAAAGTTATTATATCCTCATATAAGTAATCACATCAAAATTTACATTTCTCCTCACCAACATGGTTTTTTGAAGGCAAGATCTACTAATAGTAATCTTTCTAACTATGTAGCCTTTTTAACAGATTCTGTTGATTCTGGTGTAAAAATTGATGCTATTTACACCAACTTTTCGAAGGCTTTTGATAGAGTTAATCATAATTTACTTATTAAGAAACTATCTTTTTATGGAATTGGTGGCACACTGTTACAGTGGTTTTCTTCTTATCTTACTAATCGTCTATCAGTTGTTGTCATTGATGGTTTTCAATCTGATTCTTTTAATATAATCTCTGGTGTACCTCAAGGGTCTATTTTTGGCCCGCTTTTGTTCAATATCTTTGTTAATGAGATAAGTCAGTGTATATTATAGTTAACTCTTCATGTTTCATGTTCGCTAACGATCTCAAGATATCACGAAAAATACACACTATTAGTGACGTTAACTTATTACAAGTTGACATTAATAGATTACTTGTTTGGTGTGAAATAAATGGTATGTCTTTAAATGCAAACAAATGTTATCATATAAAATTTAGCCGAAAGAGAAACTTAACGATGTCTGGCTATATCACATTAACCATATTCCTATTCAAGAAGTACCACATATTACCAGGACCTTGGAGTCATCTTTGACAATCACTTGAAGTTTGATATTCATGTTAATAATATTTACTTATCTTCACGTAAAATGTTAGGTTTCATTCTTAGGAACAGTAGGCTTTTTAAAAACAAATCCATCAAGATACTTCTATACTGCACGCTTGTTAGAAGCAAACTTGAATATTGTAGCACTGTTTGGTGCCATCATTATATACTATACATAAACCGTATCGAAAGTATTCAAAGACGTTTTACTATAGATTGTTTATCAGACTAAGAAATTTGCTCCGTATTCTGACAGACTGAAAGAAGTTAAACTTAAATCTTTGTACAATAGAAGAATTATGCTGAACATGACTTTTTTATATAAACTTTTCAATAACCACGTTGATAATTCAGAACTTTTGAATCGATTTAACATTAGTGTTGTCCAGGCTACTTAGATTTCCTGTCTCTTTATCACAAAAACTACAGAACCAATTTAGGATATTTCTCCATTTTTCTCAGACTATCTCGACAATATAACGACCTTGTTAAAAAAGGTTACACGATAGACTTATTTAGTAATTCCCTATTAAATTTCAAATCTAAAATTAGTTTTTTATTTAATTAATCTCTTCAGGATAGTTTTTTCCTTAATTTTTAAGTTATTATACATTATCGAATTGTATTATTTTATTTTCTTCTTAATTCTTTCTTCTACTTTTATTGTTTTCTTATGTTGGTAAATGCTTTAGTCAACTATAATTAGTAACATAATTAAATTTAAGTTTTTTGCATGTATGTTTCTACCTTTATATTTTTTGATAAATGAAAATAAATATAGTTCAGTGACGTATTCATGGATCCTCCAGAAATTGTCTATTGCCGCTTTATTCCAATACACGTCACCCCCGTTGCCCGCCCAGCCGCCCGCATTGCCGTGTCATTTGTCGGCATTTTGTCCTTCAGCTGACATTTCCGAACTCCATCTTGTGGAGACTGAACGTATAGTGACTTCGTTGCGAATAATATATTCTACAGTAAGTGTTAAATAAGGATTTTTTTATTAAAATTACATCATCATTGTTTTCTGTATTCTCTGCAATATATATCTTTAACTATTACACGTATGATAACGGTATTTCCATCATTCCATGTAGCTTTCTGTCATACCGCAATTGTATGATTTTACTACATTTAGTATTTTTGATCAACTATAAGAATTAGAAATTGCTTTCTATAGATTGTCGAACTGGTTTTTCTATTATATTATAAAGATTTATCATTATTTCTTATTATTTTTGCGGCTTTTTGAGTGACCGCTACGTGACCTCCACACTCAGTACATGTAGTTAGGCCAAATGGATCGAGCAATGGGTGTCTTGATATTTATTATGATGCCTAGTGGGATGGAATTTTTCCTATAATCTTTTGTTTAATACACTTATATTATTGACTTACATATATCAGAATTTTATTTCCTTTAGAAATATGTTACAAAAAAATTGACTACCAGCTAATATCCTGTACTATTGTATACGTAATATATTATATACATACGTATTATATTATGTTCGTAAGATTTTTATATTATAAGTATTTACTTTATGCTTGTGATCTTAATTAAATAAATATATCAGGAAAAAGTAATTCATGTACGAAAGTGGTATACGTGATAAATGGCACTCAACATTTTTTTTCCCAATCTAACGTATTAAAAACGAACATTCATTATTTGCTTAGTTTATTTTTAGTGATAATGGAATTCCTCATAATCATTCAGATTTTTTTAATGAGTGTATTTTAAGCTGGGGTAGTATACTATTTATTAAGACTTCAATTACCATTGTCTTTATTCATAAATAATTACGAAGAGTAATTAATACTGCAATTAGTACGGTAAACTTTGTCTATCGCTTTTCGTTACCGAAAAATTGATACCCTGCTTATCAAGTTTGTGAAGCAAGTTCGGAATAAAAAAACTGAATTTTATTATTTAATAATATATAATTTCATTACAAATACAAAATTTTGAATACTATAGAAATATGTAATATTGAAATGTTAATAACGATTTTTTTTTTCTCTTTTGCAGTAAACATGTCTAAAATCGGTATTAACGGATTTGGCCGCATCGGTCGCCTGGTGCTTCGTGCTTCCATCGATAAGGGCAGCGATGTTGTTGCCATTAATGATCCTTTCATTGGTCTTGACTACATGGTATACCTCTTCCAATATGACTCAACTCACGGTCGTTTCAAGGGTACTGTTGAAGCTAAGGACGGATTTCTTATTGTGAACGGAAAGAAGATATCTGTTTTCTCTGAGAGGGATCCCGGCGCCATTCCTTGGGGTCAGGCTGGTGCTGAATACGTTGTTGAATCGACTGGTGTGTTCACGACCATTGAAAAAGCATCCGCTCACTTGGTGGGAGGAGCTAAGAAAGTAATCATCTCAGCGCCAAGTGCTGACGCACCAATGTTTGTAGTTGGTGTCAACCTTGAAGCCTACGATCCTGCTTACAAAGTCATCTCAAATGCTTCCTGTACTACTAACTGCCTCGCACCCCTCGCTAAGGTCATCCATGACAACTTCGAGATTGTTGAAGGTTTGATGACAACAGTGCACGCCACCACTGCCACCCAGAAGACTGTCGACGGACCTTCTGGAAAATTATGGCGCGATGGCCGTGGCGCTCAGCAAAACATCATTCCAGCATCTACTGGCGCTGCTAAAGCTGTCGGCAAAGTTATTCCAGAACTTAACGGAAAACTCACTGGTATGGCTTTCCGTGTTCCAGTAGCAAATGTGTCCGTCGTTGACCTTACTGTTCGTCTCGGCAAACCTGCAAGCTATGATGCCATTAAACAAAAGGTCAAGGAGGCCGCTGAAGGTCCTTTGAAGGGCATTCTGGGATACACTGAAGACCAAGTTGTCTCCTCTGATTTTATTGGTGACACACATTCTTCTATCTTTGATGCTGCTGCTGGAATTTCTCTAAACGAAACCTTCGTCAAGCTTATCAGCTGGTATGATAATGAGTATGGCTACTCTAGCCGAGTCATTGATCTCATCAAATACATCCAGTCAAAGGACTAAATTCCTTATTTTCTGTTAAGTTACAAAAATATGATTATAATTTGTCGAGATTATCGACGCTTTTAAGTTTAAGTCTAGCTGTTTAATTATCTAAATTATTTTTTTGCTACATTAGTACACACAGCATAACTGTTTTTTTTTTACTTTGTTAATGTATAAAAAGCAAATTAGTGAACTTACAGTATTGCTAAAACCTGAATAAAACTTATGTAAGTGTTAAACTCAAATGAATATACATTGAAAAGAACTTCTGAGTATTATTATTATTTCTTTTAAGGACAAAAGTGTGTTAAATTCTTATAAGAAGATATATTATTAAAACACTACATATACAAACAAACATTACAGAGATCCTCCTTGTGCCTAAATAGTTGCAAAATATCTGAAAACAATTGAGTATACTATTATTATTTCTTTTAAGGACAAAAGTGTGTTAAATTCTTATAAGAAGATATATTATTAAAACACTACATATACAAACAAACATTACAGAGATCCTCCTTGTGCCTAAATAGTTGCAAAATATCTGAAAACAATTGAGTATACACAACTATCACATACTACACTTCAGCACCTATTTTTATTTATATTTGCTAAAGAATTTTAAACAAGTACCCACGGTTGTAGCTTCATCGAAGAATTTCTCAGTTTGCAGTAAATAAATCACTTGCCTTTTTATAATAGGAATACTCATCTGTTACGGTTGCTTTAGCCAACACTAAATCACAATTTAATACAATCCGAAGGAATAGTCCAATAGCAAAATTTAAGAAAAAATCTATTCGTAACAAACCGAAATAATAGTAGAGACAATGATATGACATATTAACCAATATTCTTTAGGAAATTTAAGAGGTTTAATAAGAAACTTCAGCGGTGTTATTACAAAAAAGTTAAATACGTATTGAATACTTGTTTTAAAAAGCTTTCGAATTAAATGCACCGCGCTCGCTCTAGGCAAGTTCGCGTTGTCCTTTTTCGCAAGTCTAACGTAACCAAAGCGAGACAAAAAAGCAAGATGACAAACATTCAGCGACCGCGGTGCATTTAATTCGAAACCTTTTTATAACAAGTATTCAATACGTATTTAACTTTTTGTAATAACATCGCAGATGTTTAAACAATCCGCAACACAGTGAATTGAAAAAAACAATCGTGTAGTCATATCTATTGAATAAAATAATTATAAATTTAATAATAATAATAATCTTTATTATAAAACAATAACAGCTATTATATTGTTATGTTGAGTTTTTAAGATTTTATTACAAAGTATGTTGGACGTCGAGTATAATAATAATGTGTAGAATTTATGAATGTGTTTAAATGTAGACAAAAAAGTATGATTCGTCGTGTTGTTGTAGGAATCTACGAAATACAAAAATAGTAATAGTACATGCATAAATACAAGATAGCCTTTGAGTATAACATATAGTCATTTCTCGTTTCTTAAACTATCGATGTGAGCTTCATCCTTAATTAATATGTGTGGAGCTCCGTCACACTTACGCAAGTAGACTCTGCCATTCATTGTCCAACAATAGCGGTAGTTGCATGTTTTGGATAAATCCCTGGCGAGAAAGTGTATTCTTTTATTTTTAGGAGTCAGATATTCCGAGACATATACTGGGTTCTTTTTATTGTCTACACCGAGCATGGATGTCGTAATTTTTTCTTCCGGATGTGCTTGATTATATTGCTTTATGGCTTTTAAAATTTTGAACTTTTGAAATGAACTAGCAAGTTCAACAAAAATTGGTCGGTTAGAACCAGGTTTCGACTTTATTCTGTATATCTCTCTAGGTGTGCTATAATATTGTTCTAGATTAATGCCTTTGCAGATTCGCTGCAGTAAATTAATTAAGTCTTCTTTAGTTTCTGTGGGGGTTTCTGGTATATTTCTAATTTCGATGCAGGTTAGCAATTTATCTTTTTGCAGGTTTTCTATTTTCTCCTCTAATATTCTAATACAGTTTCGAGATTCTGTTAGGCTTTTTTCGAGAACAGTAATTTTGTTATTAATTTCCTCAAAGTACTTGTTTATGAACTCCACTGACTTCTCAATATCTAAATAACATTTTTTGATATCTTTGTTTTGTTGTTTAATTTCTGTTATATCATCTGCTAATCTAGTTATGATTGTATCTTGTTGATTTTTCCAAGTTTCAAAAATATTTTTGATTTCTGTTTTAAACATATTGAAGTCGGAGTCCGAGGCAGGTGATAATTCAATTGGTCGACGTTTTGAACGAGTACCTTTGGTATTTCCCGATGGATTTTCGGTTACCTCCAGTTCTTGTGGAGTTTGTTGATTTGATGCGGTTTGTGGCGGTGAACGAGCTGTACGAGGCATCGTATTTATTTATTTGTCGTATTAACACTAAACAAATTGACACTATTCTAAAACTGTTGATTGCTCGAAGAGGTAGTATATAACTTAATAACACACTGAGTGACATGTGACAAGTAGCTTGAGCGCGTTTTGCTGACTCATAGCACACAACCACACGCGACCGCGCTCACGGTGACAATGTTTATATTGTTGTTGTAATTATATATTAAACCAATACATTCCTTTTAACTATAAAACAATAACAGCTATATAATGAATAAGCTTACGCAGTACGCACTAACAGATTTCTTCAAATGACAAAAAGCAAACAATAATTCGTGAAAGTTTTAATTGATAATAAACCATAATATTCTTATTTATGTATTATCTATGTTCCTCCTGTAATAAATACCTTAGAACATTTAAAATTACTGAATCGATACGTTTAGTTGTGCTTCGATAGTGTCAACATACCATATACAGTAGAACCTCGATAAGTTAAAGTCCAAGGGAAACACAAAATATTTTAAGTTATTATAGAGGTTTTAAGTTATCAAGGGTCTATGTTAGGGATAGGTTAATATAGAAGTAGGTATGTACATTTTTCGTCTTTTACATTGAAGACTCTCCTGATTCTTGTTTCTTCAAGACTTCAGCTTCTTTTTTAATGATAATTGATAATGTACTCTCATGTATCCCAAACTGAGCCGCAAAATCTTTTCTTTTCAATCCATTTTTCACTGCTTCAATAGCTTTTAATTTATCAGTGTATGTGAGTGTTGTTAGTTTTCTTTTTAAACTCATTTTAAGCCAGTTTTATCACACAGTAGGTAAAGCAATGTTTCCAGGACAATGATCAAAAACTTATGATTCAAGTTAGCCGTTGTCTTAAGGCCGCCGCCGTCTTAAACCTCCGCCGCCGCAAAGCTTTAAAGAATTTCGAAGAAGCAAACAATAGTGCAAAAAACAAAGCAACACGTGCAAGCATTTTTTTTTTTTCGAACTGACTATGCTATTGACCAAGCAAGGTCTTAACAGCTTCACCGGACTACTACACGTGCAAGCAATAAATACCGAAATCTTTGTTTTGCACACTCGTTCAAAATTACTCATTGACAAACAATTTTATGTTATAGAGGTTGTGGAAACATTTCTTTAAGTTACTGAGGGCCAGTACAGATATTATTTATTTAAGTTAAAGAGGTTGCGTATTTTAAGTTGTAGAGGTTTTGGGCTCTGATGGGAAGGGAACATATTATTTTTTGAAGTTATAGAGGTTTTTAAGTTACCGAGGTTTGAGTTATCGAGGTTCTATTGTAAATACTTTACTTTTCATAAATACAGCCTACTACTTAGTCTGGCCATAAATACCGTTATATTTACATATAAACAAAATATTACATTTGAATTTAGAATCTGTCATTTTTATATGTTTATTTATTGATTTTATGTGTCGGTTAGGTTAGACTTGCGAAAAAGGAAAAAGCGAGCCGGCCGCGGCAGCGTTCGGCGAGCGCGGTTGATTGAATACGAAAATATTCACTTATTATTAATTTTAATTCATAAAATGAGGAAAAAAAACGAAGTGTCTATTCGTCCGCTAAACGGATGAATAAAATAATTTTAACAATAAATAGATGTTATCGGACGATTAAATTATTTTATTTATCCGTTTAGTGGACGAGTAGCAATAGCCAAGATTTTATCTCTGGAGATGAAAATAGCACCTAGAACCATGTCGCGTATTTTAAAAGATGACAGCTGACTTGTAGCCTATAAGAGACGTACTGGTAATTTCTTAACTGATAATTTAAAAAAGAATAGGGTGGTAAAATCGAAACAACTACTGAAGCGGTACGCAAAGGGAGGTCTAAGAAAAATGTTGTTTACGGATGAGATTATTTTACAATTGAGCAACATTTTAACAAACAAAATCACCGTATTTATGCTCAAAGCTCTCAGGAAGCTTCCCAATTAGAGTGCAACGTGGGCACTATCCGACTTCAGTGATGGTTTGGTGGGGTATTAGCTATGAAGGAGTGACAGCCATACTTTTGTGAGAAAGGTATGAAAACATCAGCACAAGTGTATCAAGATACCGTTCTTGAGAAGGTAGTGAAGCCCCTTAACAACACCATGTTCAATAACCAAGAATGGTCCTTCCAGCAACACTCGACGCCAGGTCATAAAGCTCGGTCTACGCAGTTGGAAACGAACGTTTCGGTCTTCATCAGAGCTGAAGACTGGCCGGCGTCTAGTCCGCTGGATTATGATTTATGGTCAGTTTTAGAGAGTATGGCTTGCTCTAAACGCCATGATAATTTGGAGCCCCTAAAACAATTTGTACGATTGGCAGTGAAGAATTTTCCCATGGAAAGAGTACGTGCTTCTATTGATAACTGGCCTCAACGTATAAAACTGTTTTACAGCCAATGGAGACCACTTCAAATAAGCTTTTTATATTTTAAATTGTTTTATATTGATGTATTAAACTGATGTATTAAATTAATTAAACTAACACACTGTAAAAGTAATAAATGTTATTTAGAATAGAAAAAAATATATTTTCTTTGTTTCAGTATTTATGGCTTAATGTGTTCGTCGTTTCTAAAGCCCTCGGATTATTTTCTTTCCAATAATCATTCAAAAGTTTCATTCTCTACTGTTTTATCGTAAGTTTGGATTAAAACAAAACTTAAAATGACACATTTGCGAATCGGGTGTTCGTTTAATATATACCATGTGTATTGGCTAATGCAGTGTTGTACAATGAAATCATATATGTGTGCGATATATGTGTAACAGGAAAATGAATCTAATAAATTATATCGTAGCGAAGTCAAGGTAATTCATATATATGTATGGCAATACTTTTAGATTTACAATATCGTAAAGCGGTTTATTTTTTATTTTTACATGAATAAATGAATTATGATATATAAGGAAATGTATTATACACATGGAATATTAAACAAATCACAATTTAAACTCTTGTACATTTTATATAATTGATTATAGATATAAAAATAACATGTCAATGTTTCATTTATGCTAAATAAAATACTAAATTATAAGTAAAGAATATTTATGAGAAAGTTGAATATATTTTTTTAATAACTGTGGACTAATGTAGTCAACATTTAATACGAAAAATTACAGAATTATTTTGTACCAGCGTTACAAAATTATTTATTTTAATAATGCTTTCTTTGGTGAGATTTAATTAATATTCATTTAAATAAATGATGGTGTGTTCTGCGTTTTAATCAAGGTTAGTAATCCCGATTCATATTGAAATTTGTAATAATTTCCAACATTAGTGATGCGAGCGATCCCACGATTTCTCCAGGCACCAAGATCAAAGATTGTAAATTTATGATTTTAGGGGCATTTCACGTAAAGTGGACAATATAAAAATGGAAGGTTCTGGAATTCGATCATACGAGTATAATCTACTTGCGAAATAACTGCAACCTATTTGCGACTTTTACTAGATCTGAATATGAACATACAACTTTTTATATGATGTGTATTTGTCAAGTTATAGGGTGCTCACGGATAGTCGTATTTGCATTTTAATTCAATTTTTCGTGGTAGTTCCTTTTATTTGACCGAAAGTAAGAATTTCAAAAGTAATCTTTAGTATTTTAAACGACTGTTTTTTCGAAATTATAAAATATGGCCTAAAATACACTAAAGCTTAAAATACGGGTGCTGCATTACTTACTATAAGGAGACTGGTCGAATTACCTGTAGTCTAGTCTGTGGGTCGATGAATTCCAAAATAAAATGTAAATATATATATCTGAAGAGAAGTAGTAATAAAGAATATCTATAACTGTTCTAGAATGAGGACAAGTCACTGAGAGATTAGAACAATTACTAAAACAATAACGGATAATAAAAAATGTTGAGCATCATACTTATATCAATTTCTGGTTTAATGATGTCTGATTCCATCTGACATACAAGTAATATGTTCTCATGGCTAAGACATTATATTACTTATCACATTTCGTTATCATATCCATGAATAAGAAATTTATATTAAACACGAAAACAAAAAGTACCTTAACATACGAATTAACCTGGTAACAATAAAGAAGTTTATAAAAAAATAAGCGAACAATTAAAAGTATTGAACAATTTTGGACTTAGTGTAACTAATTTTCTTTAGTCATAGCAAAGTCCAAATTTTTCCCTTGGAGAGTATAGATATAGATTTTAAAGAGAAAATTGCTATGTAAGTGTGTTTTCTCATATATTAAGAAAACAAAAAAACAATCTATTAAAAAAACTCAAACCAATATAATATGCGACTTGACGCTCAATTTTCAATAAAATATTTCTCATCTGTATTATAATATTATGAAAATAGCCATAAGAATATTGCGCATGTCGCATTCTGCAACAGTTACAGTAAATGCTGTTTTTATAAATCTAATATATAAAATTATATAATACAGTACCAGTAGAATTTGTTTTATTATATATTAATAAATATTCATTATATAACATTATTTTTGTAAGATATAAAAATGAAATAGCTAATATATCCTAACATTGAAAATTACATATTATTGTGTACTTAGTTCAAACGATATATTTTTAATATGGAGTGTCATGTCTCGTCGAAGTACACCAAGTTTTCTCTTTACTGATTTTTCATTACCCGGTAATACATTTTATCTGACAACACTGATTTCGGGCAGCTGTCCGGCCTGTCAGTGACATTTCGTTTGCTTCGTGTAAATTTTGTGATGTACAAGTATAAAATCCGTCTATTTATTAACCTCTGAATATGGTTTACATTAACAGATAATGATTATTATTACATACAGTCTAACTGTGGAGTAATTGAATTGTGTACAGACGAGTGTAGAAGTATTTTTTAATTATAATGGAGGATCTCAATTTGACAGAAACCGAAATGAGATATTTCGGTGATTTGTTTTTGTGTTGCGATGAAGAATCCAATGGGAAAATACCTATACTAAAGGCAACAGAGTTATTTCGATCTTCTAATATACCAAATGAAGTTCTCAAACAGGTTATTATTTAATAATGTTGGGCGTATTAAACGAGAACATATTTATTTGGACATATAATTATAAGCTGATTTTAATTTTTTAGATCATGGATATAAGTGTGGCTCCAGTCTCTTGTGCAACACTAAATCATATGAATAGGAAACAGTTTTATTCAGCACTTAAATTGATAGCTGCACATCAAACAAATATGTCACTTAAGCCTGAATTGCTTGCAACTCCTCTCGACTTACCGTTGCCGAGGTTTACTTGGGCGCTAAATTCTGAAGCGAGTGCTGATTTAATACAACTGTCGAGTTCTCCAAAAGAGCATTATGTGTCTAAGCGTGAAAGGAACTTTGTTGGAAGTCTCGGTGCTTACGAGCCAATGAGATTATCATCCAACTTGTCAGATAGTGATGTGCCACAAGCGTTATCTCATGATGCAGCTGAGGCATTGAGTACAGACTCTGAAATTGAATCGGAGACAATGTCGCAGAGATCTGGATCTCATGGGGTAAGAGTATAATCTTTTATTTTTAGACAGGCTATTAATTAATTAACATTAAATACATTACGATTATTAAATTCCTCAGTAAAATAAAATATTTTTAAGACAATGATGGGTTATTAAATATACATTTTTGAAAGAGAAATTTAATAAATGACAATTTATAATAAATAGCAAATAATTCAAGAACCATCAATTATCTTTTAAGTACACAACCTCACAATGCTTAATAAAAAAAAAACAAGAATTAATATGGAAACATACCATCAATAGCATATTTAGAAGTAACTAGTAAGTATATATAATACTATACGTAGTCCGGTGAAGCTGTTGAGACCTTGCTAGGTGAATTGTGTAGTCAGTTCAAAAGAAATAAAAATATAATACTATACTTTATCCAAACTTAAATGCATTGGAACATGTCCACTTTTATACATTATATTAAGCATCAAGTACATGTATACGATGTTGTATAAAATATAACATTTTTGTACTTATTTTACTTATAGAAGGCAGGTATTTGAACACTTCTTATGTATAATTTCATAGCAGCATTTAAAGTACAATATGACAAAATGAAAACTCCAAAGAATTTGTATAAGGAATAATACTACAGATATTTAATTTTTTCTAATTATGCCTTTATTTCACTTAACAATTTTGTACATTTTATCACATACAGTAGCAGTCCTCATCTATATTTTTGACTGTTCTAAATATAGCCATAACTTCAGGATTGCATGTGATGCAATCAAAAGTTTTATACAACATATGTGTTTTATTCAACTACATGTATATTCAGAGAGGTCAAAAAATTAGGCAAGGAGTGTAGATAGATATTGTAGGTAGGTGTCAATTTACAAATATTTGGGAATCAAAAACTAAATTATATATAACAAAAGATTAAAATAAAACTATAACTCATTAAATATTGAATTATAAATAACATTTTTGTAGCACATTGCTGATAAGAATGATCTAGGTTAATAATATCTAGTTAATAGCTCCTAAGATAGTCTTGATAACACCACTTACAAATTAACATCATTCATTTTTAATCTCTCCTACTAAAATATTTTGTAAATTTATGATTCTCTCTAGGCCAGTGTTTTTCAAACTTTTCCCAATACATTCTTGACAATTTAATGTATATCCGTAAGAACCTTGGTAAGCTGGATTTCGTAAAAAACCAGCACAATCTAAATACTAGAAATTGTAACAAACTGGTTGTCCCACGTTTTAGACTTAGCAAAACCGGTAATAGTTTTTTGGGAAATAGTGTTAGATTTTACAACAAAGTCTCAAAGGATATTACCGATTTGTCGGATTGTGAATTAAAGTGCCATGTCAAGTGGGTTTTGGTGTCAAAAGGCTACTATAGAGTGGATCAATATGTGAATGAGGGTGATATCTGGAATTAACTCATCTCTGTGCATCCACTAAAAATGTTTGTGACATTTACTATTATAGATATATAGTATAGAATATATTATTCTAAATATCATATATATTTGTTAAAAAGATAAACCAGATCGAGTATCTTGCCGGTTCTTCTCGATGACTGGGTTGTTTTCCGAACCGGTGGTAGTTTTGACATTCATGAGTGCCTTCTTAGGGCCTAAATTGAATAAAATGTTTTTGATTTTCATTTTGCTTTCCACGGCCGCTTTAGTATGAAAATATGCCCCTGCCCATTGTTTTTCTTTCAGGTATTTTATTTTGTAACAAATATTCAATTTAACATATTCGTTCATTTTCATAATTAAGGTTTGGATAAATATATAAGAGTTATCCTAAGTTATTTGTTTATTTAATGCAAATGATTATGTCCTTGAGTTAACATTTTTCTTAATAAATCTTTTAAAACTTTATTGTATTTTTTACTGCAGTAGCTTTATTGCTTTCTTTTGCAACTACGCTATAGAAGCTTGGCGACCCCCCTAAAGGGCTTCGCGACCCCTTCGGGGTCTTCGAGGTCGTGACCCACACTTTGAAAAACACTGCTCTAGGCCATAAAATTTTTTTTATTGACTTTATTTTTTTTATATATTTTCATTTGAAATAGATTTCTCTTATGTTTTTTTTTCTTTTTTTTAACCAATATACTAGCTATTGCTACTCACTCACTCATAATGTAGCTTTCTATATACAAATGAATTTTTAAAATCTGCTATATACTGTTTTGAGTTTATACATTACTAAGAAAGAATCACATCTGTTGTCTTTATAATAGGAGTTTTAAAGAATTATAATTGCATATAATGTGTACACTATTTCATGGAATATCTAATTGCATGAAAGATTACAAGCTACGGAAGTGCTTGTTAACAATAGTTAGTATTAATTAAAATTGACTAGCCCGATTCTAAACTCATGATATTTGAATGGTTAACACTGGTAAAATACTGAATTCCATGTTGAGTAGTTCCCTTTTTGGGTTGAAACATTAAGAAATTAAACATAATTCACAGTTGTACCTGAGTATTAAAGTTAATAAAAAATACAGATAAAGGAAATTTATAATATGAGAATTTAGATAATTGACAAATGTTATAATGTAATGGGTAATTCAGATTTTTTATCTGCCTTTGAATCTCCAATGTATTATTATTTACTTATATTGAAAAAATGAATTTTCCCTCAGAATTATGTTTTATTCAGCAAAAATAATCTTTCCTTTGTAAATTTGGTATAAGGCTTGGCAATTTTACAATATACTCATTTTCTTCTTATACTGTGAATACCATATTTGTGAAGGCTGGCAATTAATTTATTCATTATCGTCTTTTTAGTATACAATTTTTTCTACATTGTATGACTAACTAGGCAATGAATTTCTTCAGTGGTTCATTTCTGCACTCTATCACAATTGAAATTCAAGGTTTTAGTTATTTTAATTAATGTTTTATGATACAAAATAAACTTTAAACACATTGTAAGCTATTAAATTGAAACAAAAATAAATGTAGCAAAGAATTTTATTTTAAATATAGTAACAATAATATTTATATGAGATGATTCTCTATTATTTATTGAAAAAGCCAACATTTGATATGTCATTTGCATTGATAATTGTTTGGAGCGATATTTTAGTCTGCCCTTATTCATGTAGCATACATATGTAACAGTATCGTTCATACTATGCTTTCTTGTAAGGAATTAAATTTTGAATTGAATATTGGTAAATATACAAATTTTAAAAATATACTTGGCTGTTTAGCAACAGTTAGACAGGAGAAGTTCAATAGTATGAAAAGCTACAGAACATCAGAGTCACCATATAATATCTAACTTAATGATGGAGGAAGTGTATGGTCTTACATTAGTTGGCGTCATTATTAGCTGTTTCATCACCTTGATGAGCATGGCACTAAATTTATCGCTAATCTTTAACTTAATAACCCATAAGGGAATGGATGATAATAGTCTGAAGATCTGAGCCAGAGTGCTCCCACAATTTTAACTCTAGACATTAGAAAAACATGTACATTAAAAATGTGCTCAATGCTTATTTTATATGTTGCTAGCGACGAGCGAAAACTGGATCGCCATGGAGTACAGCGAGTGAGAGCCCCACACCAACAAACAGCGTAGCAGAGAAAGTCCATCCTGTTTGGGAACATAGTGCTACGGGCCGTGGTGTGTGGCCCATAAATACTGGTGAAGAGCATACAAGACTGTTGGGTGAGAGTAACCTTACTATATTTTTTTTTGAGACCACGTTTCGATTATCCAGTTTTCGTTTTTTTTAAGGTTGTAAATGATAGGAAGAAACTAATCCGACGTTATCCTTGTTTTTAGTTCATTACTGATTAGTGACAAGCATTTTTTACATGCCATTGTTGTCTTTATTTCCATATAAATAGCACTATATATATTCACATTAATGTACAGGAATAATTGTAATTCTCATGAGACCATAATTTATCATTGTTTTCTCCATGCTGGCTTCATACCATTTTGATAAATTTCAGTAATTATGTCTCTCCAAATAAACAAACAAACGTCTTGGACAAATGCCAATATACTACCCCTACATTAACTTGTGTTAGTATGCTGACAGCCTTCCATTTACTAGGAAGAATTATGTTTTTTTTTTGTTTCAGAAATCTGAAACATATATATCTTAATTAATATTATAAGTGCAAAAGTGAGTTTATTTGTTTGTTTGTTAAACTTTCATACCTTAATTACTCAACCAATCATCATGAAAGTTTGCATTCACATTGTCGAAAGACAGATAAGGACATGATATAATTTCCATCCAGAAAAAATATACTGTGATAGGGATAGGTGAAATCCCCATAAACGCGAGCGAAACGGCAGGAAATGCTCGTAAAAAAATATTTGTTTAGAAAATTAAAGAACAGTCTGGATCTCAATAACAGTCACAGACTGGGTGCAACTATAGCTAAAAATCATCCAGGTGACCACTTAGTACAAAAGAATCGTCAAAATTGGTCAATGATAATGAAATAGTAAAAAAGGTAGAAATTATAAAGAGGTTCTCTATACTTAACTACAGATTGTTAACCATATTCAAAACTTGACAGCAAAAATGTCGCTACTAGTTTTTGGCACTTTGGACAGAAATCCCAGTAGCCCACTCTTTCTGTGTAGTTATTGTTGATATCCCTGCGAATTAAGGAGACGTAATGTGTACATACTTTTAAACTAGCCCCTAATATGGTTTTACGTGTATGCTAGTCCAGAAACTCCATAATCACGAAAAAGTATACTTCAGTAGGTATTCTATTATTTCAAATCTTATTGTAATACTAGCTGTTACCAGCGTCTTGGTCCGCGTTGTTTATAATCTTAACGACATATTTTATATACAGAAATGAAAACATAAATAAGACACCGCTTACCCCATTTGTACATTTAATCGAGATCTATCCAATATTTTGGAGTGATGCGCACGCAACGGTAGACCTCAATAATTTTATTTCTTTTATTTAATATTTTTATTCTTATGATAGTAGAGCCACGCTGAAGCAATTACTGGTTTCAGCATGAATGGGTCGGCTCGCCCGGGGTAGTAACACCCTCTCATAGAAAACCGACGTGAAGTAACAGTGCTTGCATCGATGCGTTTCGTTCGGTCAGTGAGAGCGCCGGAGGCCCACCACCCCTTCCTTCTCTTCTCCCCCTTTCTTCCAAACACAGGCTGGCATCGTACTTGCGACTCCGCCTTTTCGTTTTTAGGGTCGGCAACGCACATATGACATCTCTGATGTTGCAAGCGTCCATAGGCTGCGGTGACTGCTTAATATCAGGCGGCCCGAATGATTGTTTGCCAACATCGTAATATAAAAAAATATATATATAAGATTTTCATACCGTCTAATTATCTATTGTTCTTTATATAAGTAACTGAAGTAATTACACTGAAACAATCATGACAATTAACTATATATTCTTATTTGAATAACTCTACTACTGTTTTGAATAATATCATAATTAAAAAAAAAACAATGTTCTCAGTGTCTGTAATTTATATCACATACATGAATGTAGTAGTTATAAAATCAAGGTTATTATATTCTTGTGGTTTAGATATTATTATTCTTTAAGATCATATTCAGTCTGTGAATTCAATTGTGTCCAGTAGTCGAGAGTATTGTGAATATATGTGCACAATAATATTTTTATCAAGATTCATGGTGTCAACTTCCTACATTAATTAGTAAGCCATAGTTTAAAGATTTTTTAAAATATTTGTGATTGTGTCATTATTTATTAAATAGTTTTTCAGCGATTTTAACATTCACTTGTTTAAAATTCAACGCTCAATGTATGGTGGCTTTTTTTCTGGAATGAATCAAAGTTTTTTTCAGTAAAAAAATGTTAAAATCTAATGGATTTTTTTAGTTTTTTTTTTTGTATTTTTTCAAAAAGTGCATTGAAAAACTATCAAATGTTTGAATGTTTTTTTTATTAAAAATTGTCTATTATACCTTTTGGAGGCGGAAATAAAGTTTAAAAATTTTCTGAAAAATGTTTTTAATTGGGTAGAAAAGAAAATAGAAAATTAAGCCCAATCGAAATGGATTGGTTTTACATGGTATAAGACCCATATATGTTTCACAAAAATTTCGCAATAATCCTATCAATGTAAATATTTATAATTTAAAAAAAAAAGGATAAAATAGATTAAAAACAGAGGTAAAGTCACTAAAACTTCTTTTTGAAATGTTTACTTATGGTTTTATACCTTTTTTTTAGTTCGGCTTTTGCCTTTGTAGACAATTTCGCTAATTTCAAGTGTGTCAAATACACGTTTTAAAATTAATTGCCAAATATTCAATGTAACGTAGAATAATTTAAAAGAACAAAAAGGGACATGAAGTGTATTGAAAATTAGTTCAATTCGGAAAATTACTTCCGAAAATTCGAATGCCAAATACGAATATTGCATAATTCGAAATAAATAAACATTACAAAAAATATGTATATACACATAACTACTAAGAAACACAATAAATCGGAATATGTACGGATTTGAGAACCACATTTTTTATTCGTTGGCCACATCACGTGAAATACTCCAAATTTAAAATATCCGTGGCTAATGTAAAAACGTTGGCATATGAAAACAGATTTTCTAAGTTTAAACCCTTGTATGTTATGAAGTGTTCGTATCCCGAGAAAATGTATTTTAAAAGATTTTCTATTATTTTAAAATCATGACTATTGACTAGAATACATACAAAGTCAAAACTTCAAACGCGTCGCCCCAAAGTAGCTATGTTTGCCTTTTAATAAGCATCAACTACCATACCTGTAATAAAGTCATACATGTTGCACTTAAGTAGTGGTGGTCTAGTGGTTTGACCGGTGCAATATCAATCCGATATCCTTAAGTTCGAACCTCGGTATGTACCAACGAGTTTTTCGTACTCATTACATAGTATAAAACAGAGTCCCCAACCGCGACCATCTGTCTGTCTGTCCGCGATAAACTCATAAACTACTGAACGGATTTTTATGCGGTTTTCAGCAGTGGATAAAGTGATCCATGAGGAACGTTTTGATATGTAACTTGTCCAGGGTTTTTTTTTTATAATTAGAGAGGGACAACGTCTGTCGAGCCCTCTAGTTCACATATATTTACTGGTTAAATTCGGTAACACCATCGACTTATGGTGTAGGAAAACATCGTGAGGAAACTTAAAGTTGAGAAATGTTCTTGTATTACTACTGAATATGGAAAACAGAATTGTGGACTTCTCAGTTTGTAATCGCCAACATATCGTGGACTAGCGTAATGATCATGACCATACCTTCCTTCAGGCAGAGGCCTACGGCCCTGCAGTGAGCCTCTTACAGGTTAATGATAATGATCTTCTCGACGACTTGGTTGTTTTCCGAATCGGTGGTAGTTTTGGGGTTCATAAGTGCCTTGTCAGGGCTTAAAATGAATAAAGAGTATTTTGATTTCGATGTTGTACTGAATATTCGTTAAAAATAATTTTATTGTTGTTTAAGGTACTGAAGAGGAATCATCAGATCGACATTCGTCTGATGAGGAAGGGGACGTGGAACCTGGAGATGATATATGGGCTATTAGCAAAGCCCAAGCACATCACTATGCCTCACAGTTTTCTCAATTGAGACCTGAACATGGCTTGCTATCTGGCCAAACAGCTAGGTATTATGTTGTACAAAACATATTTTGTGATGCAATTTTATATTGCTTGTATTTAATTAACGAAAAATATCGTATATTGGTTACAGATTGTTCTTCGAAAAATCCAGACTCCCAGTCCCTGACCTGCGGAAAATTTGGCAGCTTTCTGATATCACTAAGGATGGAATGCTCACCTTGGAAGAATTCAGTATAGCGATGCATCTAATTGTATTACGGCGAAATAATATACCCGTTCCCGACGTGTTGCCCTCTCCACTAGTACCAAAAGTAGACTCTCGTTTCTCCCAGCGCGCCGTTACCACCGACCTCGTAGACCTCGGTGCCGACATGTTCGGCTCTGGTACTTCTGCGGATTTCAACTTTACACCAAAAACAGACGCAGCCGATCCTTATGAAGCGAAACCTATCCGCCGTGTCGAAGAGCTCGTCGACCTTCGGCCACGTCTCCAAAGAACGACGCGCAGCCCAATAACAAAGAGTGGACGAAGTTTGTCGACTCGCCGACTTCGAGCGTCTCGAGTCCCGGTCCCAAACCGGTGAATTTCGACTTCCAACGCGCCGCCGTCGAGCGCGATCCGAAGATTTTTCATCCTGTGGCGTTGCGCGTAACTCCCGATGCGGGTGCGCCTTCCACGAACGAAGCGGAATCACGAGCTAGCGCTTCACCTCGCCGCGACGACCTCGCGCACGCCTTCGACCTCGCCAGTCCGAAGCGCCTGCACTCCCAACCGCCGGCGGAGCCCCCTCCCAACGGTACTCCAGCGGACATCCGACCGGTCCAGCGACCTCAGCCGCGAAAGCCTGTGAAAAGTGCGGGCGTGTTGCCGCCGCCGCCGGCTCGCGAACCCACCGCGCACATCGATGAGGGCCCGCACTCTTTGCAGTCAGCCCCACGGAAAGAACCCCCACCTCCGCCGCCGCCGCGTCCCTTGCGGAATCACGCGCGGTCCAGCTCCCTCGATCTGACACGGCTGAAGGGCGCCCCTGCTGTTGCATCGGCGCCACCGCCGCAGCCTCCGCCGCGAACGTCGCCGTCTGCACGCGCGGGTGAACAGCCCGGTGAGGCGACACGCGAGTACGACGCAGAAGGATTCGGTTATAACCGCGAGGACGCAGCGCGCACTCAGGGTGCGTTTGAGGTGTACCGCAAACCGTCTCGCGAGCCCTCGGCGGAGACGGACCCCGATGTGAAGGCGCTGCAGGAACAGAACGCGGTGCTGCACCGCGTGTGCCGCGCGCTGTGTGCGGAGCTGGGGGACGTTCAGCGCGAGCGCGAGGCGTTGCGCGTCCGTCTGGACGACAACTCGACCCCCGTCTAGTCCGTGCGGCGTCACTTCGATACTTTCTTTCGGTTGTTCTATATCGCTGCATTTGTGTAATCTTTTGCGAGCCGTGATCTGTTCTATGCACGATTTAACTTTACGTAATGCCATTTTGTCGCCGAATAATCAAAGCCGCATTTGTGTCTCTTTCGAACATGTTTTCTTGATTTCACCTTTTGGCTAAGTTAAATCAAATTAAAATACAATAAATGTTCCTATTTTATTTCAATTTAAGAGGCTATTTATAGAAAAAAAAAGCATTATGTATTAGCTGCCCTTGTATTCTTTTGTCATTATACAATATTAGTACATAATCATAATAAATTATTGTAAATACTGTAAGTGTCCAATAAATATGAAAGAAAAGGGTTTACCTTCATACTGGTATTATATAAATAATGAAATTGTTTACATTCGTATAGAGCGGAGTTTTAGGACGGATCCATTTTAGGATGAGAATTTACTAATTTCTCAAAAAGCCACTTAAACAACTTATTTGATTTTTATATAACGTTAACAGTATTTTATGTCATTCTTTATAGTATTTATCTGGCGAAAATAGTAAAGCATGTGCGGATGGGAGCGTCTACTCACTATATTTAGGCACGGAACTTTTTATTGCTAACATGTACTAGGATAATCGCATGTCACACTCTTACATGTAATGAAAATGCCTGTTATATGTCGTGGATATCTCAACGCTATTAGCCTTTTACTTATTCGTAGTTTTTTTATAACCTTAAATAATTTTATATATTTGAACAATTATTTTATGTTTCGTCGCCATGTTTCGCTGCGGCTTATAGGTAATTGCTAAATGAAAAATCGTCGTGACATATCACTTGCGATTTAACAGTTATAAAAATATATTTTCATAACGTCCCCGTTATATTACAATTAAATAACTTTAATTCAATGTCTAATTACTAATCCCGACTTCTCTTAAATTACAGTATCATTTATAGTTGAATATATGTACTGTTTCATTGAATCTTATAAAAAGTGTTGGTGTAAAAGTATTTGGTATGTGTTAATAATGTATTTTTTTTACATAATTCGTATTCGTTATATAATATTCTAAGTAAAATTACATTATTAATGTGATTTGTTCCTAGAAAAGTTGTTTTATAAACTTTGTTATAAAGATTCGCCTCTGAATAATAAATGTCGTTGGCGGGATACGTACAATGTATTTATAAAATCAATTAAGAATTTTCTGGAATTTAACATATAACAGAGCATTTACAAAAAATAATAAATATTATTGAAATAAATCGACATCAGAAACCAAAGACAGATACAAAAAAAAATGAGTGTGTACCCGTCAAACGCGATTGAAGTAAAACTTATTTGGCGTTATAAGAGTAGCTAATAGATACAGATAATAAAGCTTTGATTTAATTTGTTACCTACATTGGAACCAGATGGCAGCACGGTCGCGCGCCCATATTTACATAATACTATTGTATGATTTTTATTATTATTCAATTTCATATTTTTCAAAAAATTTCGATTGATTTGTTTATAAACTATTTATATTTTTCTTAACAAAAGTAAAAATATTTAAAAACCGGATGGTACAGAAACGTGACGCCATATTGCCGTAACGGCCTTCCGTTGCATTGTCGTCCAGTTACCTCCTAGTCGCGCCTAAAGAAGTATTACTTCAAAAATATATATAATTTCGATTTTCGATATAAATTATACAAAAGGAGTTGTACGATTTGTAGAAGTATCTTGGACATGTTTATTTATCTTCAGAAATACTGAATATTATTTTGTAGATTAGTAACGAAATATAAATGATGTACTATTAATTAAATCTTTTAAGCCAATAATCGATCCAATAAAAATAAGCTGCATTTTTTATATAAATAAGTTATTAAAGTAAGTCGTGTTTTTTTGTGAATTGGTGTAAAAATTAATTTGTTTGTCATTATTTACTTGAACAATGTAACATAAATATATGTGTAACTGAAATAAAAAAACATTTCGGGGTATATACCTTTTATATACATCTCACTATATTTAGGCACGGAACGTTTTATTGCTAACATGTACTAGGATAATCGCATGTCACACTCTTACATGTAATGAAAATGCCTGTTATATGTCGTGGATATCTCAACGCTATTAGCCTTTTACTTATTCGTGTTTTTTTTTAATCCTTAAATAATTTTATATATTTGAACAATTATTTTATGTTTCGCTGCGGCTCATAGTTAATTGCTAAACGAAAAATCGTCGTGACATATCACTTGCGATTTAACAGTTATAAAAATATTTTATAACTTATTAAATAGCTATAATTCAATGTCTAATTACTAATCCCGACTTCTCTTAAATTACAGTATCATTTATAGTTGAATATATGTACTGTTTCATTGAATCTTATAAAAAGTGTTGGTGTAAAAGTATTTGGTATGTGTTAATAATGTATTTTTTTTTACATAATTCGTATTCGTTACATAATATTCTAAGTAAAATTACATTATTAATGTGATTTGTTCCTAGAAAAGTTGTTTTATAAACTTTGTTATGAAGATTCGCCTCGTTGGCGGGATACGTACAATGTATTTATAAAGTCAATTAAGAATTTTCTGGAATTTAACATATAACAGAGCATTTACAAAAAATAATAAATATTATTGAAATAAATCGACATCAGAAACCAAAGACAGATACAAAAAAAAATGAGTGTGTACCCGTCAAACGCGATTGAAGTAAAACTTATTTGGCGTTATAAGAGTAGCTAATAGATACAGATAATAAAGCTTTGATTTAATTTGTTACCTACATTGGAACCAGATGGCAGCACGGTCGCGCGCCCATATTTACATAATACTATTGTATGATTTTTATTATTATTCAATTTAATATTTTTTAAAAAATTATTATTCAATTTCATATTTTTCAAAAAATTTCGATTGATTTGTTTATAAACTATTTATATTTTTCTTAACAAAAGTAAAAATATTTAAAAACCGGATGGTACAGAAACGTGACGCCATATTGCCGTAACGGACTTCCGTTGCATTGTCGTCCAGTTACCTCCTAGTCGCGCCTAAAGAAGTATTACTTCAAAAATATATATAATTTCGATTTTCGATATAAATTATACAAAAGGAGTTGTACGATTTGTAGAAGTATCTTGGACATGTTTATTTATCTTCAGAAATACTGAATATTATTTTGTAGATTAGTAACGAAATATAAATGATGTACTATTAATTAAATCTTTTAAGCCAATAATCGATCCAATAAAAATAAGCTGCATTTTTTATATAAATAAGTTATTAAAGTAAGTCGTGTTTTTTTGTGAATTGGTGTAAAAATTAATTTGTTTGTCATTATTTACTTGAACAATGTAACATAAATATATGTGTAACTGAAATAAAAAAACATTTCGGGGTATATACCTTTTATATACATATAATTTTCCTAAATATCTGAGTGATATATAAACAAATTTGGGCGATAATTTGGCAGTAAAGTTGCATGAACGGCATCCCTTGTTTATTTAACACTTTAATTGCCATGTAATTGTATCAATTGATATAAAACTGAAGTATAATTATTATTCTTAATGAATGTTGTATTATATTTTATCGTAGGTAGCGAATGTGAATGCTATAAGAACTAACGCGAAAGATATGTTTCTGAGACTTGAAATAGAGCATATTGAGTATATAATAATAATATTATTATATTTTGTAAGTAGAAGACGAAGTCCTTAGTGTTTTACGCTGGATTACATTGTTATAAACGAAATAATAGAACACTAGAGACTAAAAACCCGTTTAACGTCTTGTATTATATAAAGTTATTGTAAAAGTATTTATCATTTATTTTAGTCGTTATTAAGATATAATAAATACCCTTAAAGCGAGCCGAACGTCGCTATGTAAATATTTTGTTCTTCTGTCGGTCTGATAACCCCACTGATCTAAATTTGGTCCAATTTTTGTAATACTGATGATCACGATTACCTATTTATGTTTTATAAAATTTATACGGTAATGCTTTTTAATATTATTGTAGTGAATTATGTACAATAAATTTATTTGAAAATGTATTATATTTTTTGTGTCATCCTGAAATACATTGCATTCAATTTTTAAGGTTAATTTTGATGACGGTTTTATCAAAAATCGATATTGAGTAATCGAAACGAAAGATAACGGGATCACCAGCCGGAATCGACCCTCTGTGATAAGGTGCGATTTTGATATGATAACGAGAGCGGTGCGCGTTCAGTCGTGTGCTTAACGAACCGAACATCGCTCCCCGGTACACCGACCGGTGGGATTCGCCTTCAAGAAACTTAACTCCTCGTCCATTTCGTTTCTCTCCCTTTCCCTCCGCTACATTGTAGCCTGTAGCGCATACCTGTGTGTATGTATCTTTTTTTGTTCACGAATTCCCCCACCGACCCGCCTTCCGCCTCGCGCCATCACAAAACGTCTTGAGGCGCGTCTCGGGTCGCACGCTTAGTTAGCGCTGTTGAGTAGTGCTCGCGCGTAAACGTTCACGATTACAATGAGATCCTTCATGTGACTCGCCGGATACTGTACCCGAGATGAAGTGCATCGTCGTTATCGTTTTAACCGTGATATTAGTGGCGGGTGCCGCCGCCGAGGCGTCTGTTCGGACATGTGAACCTATTAAAGTGGCGATGTGCAAGAATATAGGATACAACCAGACTGGAATGCCCAACCTGGCTCGACATACTCTCCAGGCGGACGCAGATGTGACGCTTCAGACGTTCAGTCCTCTCGTTCAATACGGCTGTTCATCTCAGTTGCATTTGTTTCTGTGTTCCGTTTATGTACCAATGTGCACCGATAAAGTAGCATTGCCTATCGGACCATGCAGGGGCTTATGCGAGAATGTATACGCCAGATGTTACCCGGTACTCCGTGGTTTTGGATTTCCTTGGCCGCTGGAACTTGATTGTTCTTTATTCCCAGCAGAAAATAATCATGAACACATGTGTATGGAAGGTCCAGGCGAACGTTCGCCGCCAGATGGTAACATGCCATTAGATACAAATACTGGCAGCCGAGGAGCGTGTAGAAGACTCATCAAACCAAACAGCTGGGTGTGGGTGAGAGGATCCGGTCGTTGTGCGCAATTCTGCGACGCAGAGGTTCTTTGGGAAGCCGGAGAACGCAGAGCGGCTGAAGTTTGGTTGGCTACATGGGCGGCTTTGAGTTTTGCGTGTACACTGACGGCTGTGGGAGCTCAGTTAGCGTGCGGGGAGCGTGGGGGAGCCGGAGACCGAGCACTTGTACTCGTTGCTCTATGTAGGTGCGCTGCAGCCGCTGGATGGGGAGTGCGCGCGGCTGCTGGCCGAGCTGCAGCTGGATGCGCTAAGGACTCTTCTGCACCGACTCGAATGTTATTGGCACACGATGGCTTGGCAAATCCAAACTGCGCTGTTGTCTTTCTTCTTCTATACTATTTCGGCCTTGCGGCTTCTGTATGGTGAGTCAAATACACACTGATTACTATCATCAATATATCCAAAACTATCGATGTGTAATATATCACACAAATATTTATTTTAAACATTTTTAACATTGTGAAATGTTACAAAAGGAGATTTGCAAAAAATTATAGCCGCAAGTATTGACGCCTCTGAACAAATTTGACAATGGTTTTTTTGCCACCTAAATTACGGGGTACCTGCTTGTATTGTTAAAAATCGACTGGAATTCGACTCTGTTGCCGATCAATTATGTTTTGTCACTTGTATAAAAGATTATTTAAAATTTGTCCTCGGTATTCATACTACACGATTTACAAAGGAATTTGTACAAAAGATTTTTTGTATAGGGAAAGCTATGTTCCTACCTACTTGAGTATAGAGAGAAGTATTATTCCAACGATTTGTAAAGAGAGTTCTCACTACAAAGCTCGTTTTAGGAAAAATGACTTCTATGTTCAAGTGTAGTATTGTAATACAAAATCAGAAATAATTTCAATTGTTTATAATCACACCTGGAGAGCCAGAACAGCGTTTTTTGAAAAGGAAGCTGAATTGAATAAGTAAACTTCTATTGAGGTTTTAGGTCATTATGAAACATTATCTTTAGTATCTCACTATGTATATATAACTACTATATAACATTATTTTATTCATGAATGCATATATTTATTTTTCTTATGTCGATACTATCGTATATATTGGTTAAATCTATAGGTAATTGAAGCATAAGTTAGTATATAGTATGTCGAAATGTGATAACCGCGGAAACATTATAAGATGATTTAACGGCCTAAAATACATAATTGTCAATGAACGATTTAATTTTTTTTACCGAAGAGATAGATACAACTGTAATATTGCTTCATCTTAAACTTTGTACAATTATATCAATATTAGGTTATCTCATGTCTATGCCACCTTCTCTGATTCTGTTTCTTTAATACCGACAATCGAGTCTATATGATCGCTGTTTCAAAGTTCTTTATGATGATAAAATTACATTATTTGTATACATAGGCAATTCTAAAATCTAAATCAAAGGTATTTATAGTACATAAAATAACTTTAGATTCTGTTCCAAGAAATATTCTTGATTAGATCTATTGAAAATATTAAGAATATTTATAAGTAGATATTGTTAAAAAATGGTATTCAATATATGATTTAATTTTGACAAATCTCTGTAAATCTATCTATCTAATTCAATTTTTTTCTTTTTTATTATTGGACCGTTTACATCGACCCCCGTACCGCGCTGGTGTCTGTTGCTCCATTTATCAAATACTAGCTGACCCGTGCAACTTCGTCTGCATCGAATCGGTTATGTAATTATTTACGATATCACATTAGAAACCTCAAAAATAATAGTATTTTTCCACTATTTAATGGATGTTATTATACATAATAAGCCTTCCTCTTCAATCACTCTACCTATTAAAAAAACCGCATCAAAATCCGTTGCGTAGCTTTAAAGATTTAAGCATACATAGGGCATATATAGCGACAGAGAAAGCGACTTTGTTTTATACTATGTGGTGATAAGTTATTTATATGAGCACTAAAACTGAGAATTTTTTGGTCGGTAACTTTAACATAAACATTTACTATGTACTAAAATATTTACTGTGATCTATAACTTATAAATAACTACTTAGTGCATGTCTTGCGTTTTAATCACTAAAAGATATTTCAGGACGACGCGATGTAACTACAATACATAATTAGATAAATAATTTCCTTCGATCCACCAATTTCCGTATGGTAACGTAACTTGTTGATTAAAAAAAAAAATTATTAGGGGAACATCGGGCCGTAAAGCAAAACGAATTTGGAAATAAAATAAACGAGGTTCAATAAATCACGGCTAGGCGAACACGGCGCGGCGCGTCATTAGTTACGACCGACGAAACAAGCATGGCGTGTGTCGCGTCGCGTCGCTCCCTCTATTATTTTTTTAAAAATATCTACAACTTTTAGTTAAAACTTTGTTATGCCACCTCTTCTAATTCAGTTTCTTTAATACCGACAATCGAGTCTATATGATCGCTGTTTCAAAGTTCTTTATGAGGATAAAATTACATTATTTGTATACATAGGAAATTAAAGCAGCTGTCTAAATCAAAGGTGTTTTTTAGTACACAACATAACTTTAGATTCCGTTCCAAGAAATATTCTTGATTAGATCTATTGAAAATAATAAGAATATTTATAAGTATTATAAAAAAATGCTATTCAATATATGATTTAATTTTGACGAATCTCTAGAAATCTATCTATCCAATTCTTCAAATTTTTTCTTTTTATTTATTGGACCGTTTAAATCACACGGCCGCGCCGCGTTGGTTTCTGTTGCTCCATTTATCAAATATAAGTTATTTATTCGAGCACTAAAACTGAGAATATTTTGGGCGATAACTTTAACATAAGTATTTACTATATACTAAAATATTACCTATGTACTAAACTATTTACTATGTACTAAATTCGATTTTGACCTACTTTGAACGATCAGATTTAGTTAAAACTTTGCACACCGGTCAAAGGTCGATGACAATGCAATAATCCGAAAAGAAAGTTTTTTTTAAACTAAAATATGAAAAATAAATAAAGGTTTTATGAAATAAAACATTTCATGAAACATGCGTCACTGTTAATATCAGCACCTCCAGATATCAGTATTTGTCACTTTTTACAAAGATATACATTTATTTCTAATTTACACTATTCTTAATCCAAATTTATTAAATTTTATTTTCTGTTTTTTA
>MU160148.1:18004-30478 GCA_015888305.1 Antheraea pernyi | reverse complement strand
TATTCAAGCATTGCTGCTTTTCAGCAGGAACAGATGTTACGATGGTACTCCAGCATTTATTCAGCTCTTAATTTTCCAGCATTTATTTATCCAGCACTCCAGAATCTTGTACGTTTCTTTACTCCTCCTACAATAGTCAAGTTACTTGACAGGCAAATATAATTAATTAACTCTGAATGTTTTGGTGACCTTTTCACGTAACCCTACTTCGGGTACCACCTACACGTAAAACCCTACTTACTAACTAAATCACAAAACATTTACTTCAGTATAAATATTACTATATACACAAACCTTTACGGTCTCCGAACCTCACATAAACGTTTCCGTGTAGTAAATTTAAATTCAGGTATTTTTTTTCTGTTCACAAATAACAGTAATTCTATTTTCATTTGGACGGAATACCACGGATGTGGCTATAAAACATCAGATGTGTGTTTCCCAACTGCTCGCGTTTCGTAACACAAATGAAATACGACGCCTAAATACATTTAAATATTATATTTTATAGCGGTTCTATAAAAATTTGAATATTTGAATGTATTTACATTTTGAAATACTTACTGATACTGTCGGGGTTTGTAAGACTTTTATTTAGAAAATGAGACGATTTTTAACATTAACTTGTACAGTAATTTCTTAAAATTGATCGTTTTGATTTTAAATTGATTTGCTGTCAAAGAATTTTTTCTCAAAGAACGCGATAATCTCAGGAGTTACTGGCCCGATTTGGTAAATTTTTTCAGTGTTAGATAGCGCATTTATCGAGGAAGGGTATAGGGTACATATCATCACGCTAAGACCAATAGGCGTGGAGCACCGATGAAGAATGTTTCAAAATCAGGAATTTGGGGTTTTTTCCTGTAGAGAGCTTCCGCTGCGTGTTAGTTAGCCCAAAGTATCCTTTGCACGCGTACGAAGTCGCGGGCAGAAGCTAGTTTAGAAAATAAGACGATTTTTTAACTATAACTTATAAAGTAATTTCTTAAAATTGACCGTTTCGATATTAAATTGATTCGCTTTCAAAGAAAATTTTCTCAAATGACATTGCTAAAGCGCGTACAGATTGTGCAGGAAGCAGTATCTAAACCCTAAAAATAGTTTCTTTTACATAGAATGTATGCAGGTGTAGGTGGTAGAGCCACGCTGAAGCTATTACTGGTTTCAGCATGAATGGGTCGGCTCACTCTAGGGTACATATCATCACGCTAAGACCAATAGGCGTGGAGCACCGATGAAGAATGTTTCAAAATCGGGGTTTTGGGGCTTTTTCCTGTTGAGAGCTTCCGCTGCGTGTTAATTAGCCCAAAGTATCTATTGCACGCGTACGAAGTCGCGGGCAGAAGCTAGTTTAGAAAATAAGACGATTTTTTTAACTTATTAAGTAATTTCTTAAAATTGATCGTATCGATATTAAATTGATTCGCTTTCAAAGAAATTTTCCTCAAATGACATTGTTAAGCGCGTACAGATTGTGCTGGAAGCAGTATTTGTAATGTAACCCCTAAAAATAGTTTCTTTTACATATAATGTATGCAGGTGTAGGTGGTAGAGCCACGCTGAAGCTATTACTGGTTTCAGCATAAATGGGTCGGCTCACTCGGGATAGTACCACCCTCTCACAGAAAACCGACGTGCAGTAACAGTGCTTGCATTGTTGTGTTTCGATTTCTTACTTTGAATTAGCTTTAGTTTCTTAGATGCCATTACAGGACATCAATAAATTATTAAACTAAATGTAAACAGATCATTCTGTTAATTCTTCATCATACTGTTTTCTGTTGTACATGGATTGGTAGCCTAATCACATTACAATAACTACAATAACAAATGAAATCAGCGCCAATCATATTGATAAATTAAAACATGATATATTATCTGTGTTTATAGATAAATCTTAGATCTAGTTTACAAATGTTCCAACATATATATATATTTTTTTTTGGCAACCAACACTCCCTCTTACTTAACTCCATATTTTCAGTTTTTATGCTCTAATCATAACCTTAACCTTCGCTCTTCTAATAATTCGCTGAAATCAGGATGTCATCTAACCGTTTCAGTTTTAAAGTCAGGGTACGTCGGCTTTACCAGACTCAGTTAGCAGAATTATCTGGTTAATGAAATTTCTTTCACATCTTTCTGACAATAGTAATTCTTACGAAATCTGCGTCGGTTCTGACTACTACTTTAATTAGTAAAAAAATTATACATCCAAGTTTTATTAACAAGTATAATCTACTAGCTACGCGCCTTGGCTTAATTCACAGGAATGTACTAACCAAGAAAATTAGATCAAACGTTTCCTATACAGTAAGACCATATAATAAACTGTTACTGAATAATTGAACTTCAATATGTCAATACTGTAAATATTCTTGAAAATCTCCCTAGGATTTTTTATTTCACCCATTCACTCACCTCTTGTATATGGATTTTTTAAACCCATTTTTACCTACTATTTTTTAAACATTTTTTTATTTTGTACAAATCCTTCTCGAGGAAGGGTATAGGGTACATATCATCACGCTAAGACCAATAGGCGTGGAGCACCGATGAAGAATGTTTCAAAATCAGGAATTTGGGGTTTTTTCCTGTAGAGAGCTTCCGCTGCGTGTTAGTTAGCCCAAAGTATCCTTTGCACGCGTACGAAGTCGCGGGCAGAAGCTAGTTTAGAAAATAAGACGATTTTTTAACTATAACTTATAAAGTAATTTCTTAAAATTGACCGTTTCGATATTAAATTGATTCGCTTTCAAAGAAAATTTTCTCAAATGACATTGCTAAAGCGCGTACAGATTGTGCAGGAAGCAGTATCTAAACCCTAAAAATAGTTTCTTTTACATAGAATGTATGCAGGTGTAGGTGGTAGAGCCACGCTGAAGCTATTACTGGTTTCAGCATGAATGGGTCGGCTCACTCGGGGTAGTACCACCCTCTCACAGAAAACCGACGTGCAGTAACAGTGCTTGCATTGTTGTGTTTCGATTTCTTACTTTGAATTAGCTTTAGTTTCTTAGATGCCATTACAGGACATCAATAAATTATTAAACTAAATGTAAACAGATCATTCTGTTAATTCTTCATCATACTGTTTTCTGTTGTACATGGATTGGTAGCCTAATCACATTACAATAACTACAATAACAAATGAAATCAGCGCCAATCATATTGATAAATTAAAACATGATATATTATCTGTGTTTATAGATAAATCTTAGATCTAGTTTACAAATGTTCCAACATATATATATATTTTTTTTTGGCAACCAACACTCCCTCTTACTTAACTCCATATTTTCAGTTTTTATGCTCTAATCATAACCTTAACCTTCGCTCTTCTAATAATTCGCTGAAATCAGGATGTCATCTAACCGTTTCAGTTTTAAAGTCAGGGTACGTCGGCTTTACCAGACTCAGTTAGCAGAATTATCTGGTTAATGAAATTTCTTTCACATCTTTCTGACAATAGTAATTCTTACGAAATCTGCGTCGGTTCTGACTACTACTTTAATTAGTAAAAAAATTATACATCCAAGTTTTATTAACAAGTATAATCTACTAGCTACGCGCCTTGGCTTAATTCACAGGAATGTACTAACCAAGAAAATTAGATCAAACGTTTCCTATACAGTAAGACCATATAATAAACTGTTACTGAATAATTGAACTTCAATATGTCAATACTGTAAATATTCTTGAAAATCTCCCTAGGATTTTTTATTTCACCCATTCACTCACCTCTTGTATATGGATTTTTTAAACCCATTTTTACCTACTATTTTTTAAACATTTTTTTATTTTGTACAAATCCTTCCTATCAATCACAAACATATCAAACAAAAAATAGCAAAATAGGTGCAGCACTTTTGAATTGATGCGATTACATACATTCAACAATTGATTTTTATTTTAAATATAGATTATACTAACATCATATAACTCCAGAGGCTATTTTATTTTTTGGAAATATTTTCTTGAGAAATATTTTATGCTATGTAGAGTAACACTGCAACCTTTACGAACTGAGCAATTCCATACAACCTATAAAGTGTACAGTCCATCGAGTAATTAGAATTACCAAGTAGGTCCGACCTACGAAGTCAGCGGGGCACGGCTCCTTATAAAACGGTCATTCTTTATATGGATATTATTAAAATTTAACAGCATTGCTAGTAATTCAATATTTGTAAAACACCACCAATATTACAAAATATAGAGTGAAATAACACAAAATTATGAATAAAATATAAAAACCACAACATGACATCCCACGATCCCGCCAAAAACTCGAGATTAAATTATAAAAATATAATAAACATCGTTCGACATATTATTCTTCAATCATTACACCATGTGACTACCGGAATTGTTAGAAAGGTGGTGCGCTATATTCCTCTTTCTTTGGAAATTTCTTTCATATCTTTCTGACAATAGTAATTCTGTAGTAGTTCTGACTACTACTTTAATTAGTAAAAAAAATCATACATCCACGTTTTATTAACAAGTATAATCTACTAGCTACGCACCTTGGCTTAATTCACAGGAAGGTACTAACCAAGAAAATGAGATCATACTTTTCCTTTACAGTAAGACCATGTAATAAACTGTTACTGAATAATTGAACTTCAATATGTCAATACTGTAAATATTCTTGAAGATCTCTCTACGATTTTTTATTTCAATCATTCACTCACCTCTTGTATATGGGTTTTTAATCCATTTTTACTCACTATTTTTTTAACATTTTTTTTTATTTTGTACAAATCCTTCCTATCAATCACAAACATATGAAACAAAAAAATAGCAATATATGTGCAGTACATTTGAAGTGATGCGATTACATACATTCAACAATTGATTTTTATTTTAAATATAGATTGTACTAACGTCATAAAGCTCCAGACGTTATTTTATTTTGTGGAACGAGACCTTCTGTACTTTCTTTCTGTCAAATTTGATAAATTCTTTTCTGCGTTTTATAACATACTAGCGGGCACGGCAGACGTTGTCCCGCCCTGATTATAAAAAAATCCTTGACAAATTATATACCAAAACGTTCCTCATGAATCACTGTACCTACCGGTGAAATCCGCGTGAAAATCCGTTCAGTAGTTTTTGAGTTTATCGGGAACAGACAGACAGACAGACGCGGTAGGGGACTTTGTTTTATACTATGTAATGATTTCTTGAGAAATGTTTTATGCTATGTAGAGTAACACTACACCTTTACGAACTGAGCAATTCTATACAACATATATTAGTATAGTGTACAGCCCAACGAGATATTAGAATTACCAAGTAGGTCCGACCTACGAAGTCAGCGGGGCACGGCTCCTTATAAACGGTCATTCTTTATATGGATATTATTAAAATTTAAGTTTGATATTATTAAGCGTTGCTAGTAATTCAATATTTCGAATGTTAAATGCGAGTGAAACTACGAGATAAATCTAGGTTTGATATTAAAGTATTATTTAAAAATAATTCAAGCAACAAGATCCAATAGTATCCGGTATCAATCAACTTTGTTACAAGCGTCCACTTATAATGCACAACACATATTATTTATTATGTATGATGCATGATACGTGAGGAATAATTGATGTTACAGTAATTTTCTCTAGTTATACCAGTCGGTTGATACAAGGTGTGTAATCTCCGGGTCGGCTCATAATTTCTTGTTTATTTAAAATTTCCCTGCGCTGCCGATGTAATCTCAACACGAGCGCGCCCCGCCTAACGTCGGCCGGCATTCTCGTTAATAGGGTTGCCACCTGCCGCGCTCTATTATTTTTTATCGATCGACAAAAAACATTCTCCTATTACGTTACTTTGAATATAAATTACGTTAAATCCAGAATTATGATAGGTCATTTGTACATTTTATAAGTGAAGACCTATAAACTACGCAAATGTATAGAATAATATGTCTAATTAATTACTTTTTTAATGACTTCGTAAACGATACTTTTCTTTAAACACCGACTGACAAATTTTATATATACAGGTGTATACTGGAATAAATAACTCGATGGTCTATCAGAACATGTTTTCTTGAAGAGATTTAGGCAATAAGTTTGTTTTATGACAAGATTTGCACTACTAGGCGAATCTAGCGGCTCTGGTCACGTGATTTTATGTTTTTTTCCATAACTATTTTAATACTGCAAATTATTTTCAGTAATTTATATTGTAAATCATTATTTTAGTTAATACTTATTATTCTCGGCAAAATATTGCAACCAAGGAATTTATAAGTAAACAACTTGTTTACTTATAAATGGAATTTATAAGTAAACAACTTGTTTACTTATAAATTCCTTGATTGCAATTGGATGTAATAATGTTTTTTGCCTTTTTATTTGCTTTACGGACTTTTATGATTTTTGTCATATCAGTCCCATTGTAACTTATATATATCTGCTATATATATGCTTATATCTGAAACTCTTAAATCTAAATATACTAATTACTAAACCTAAATATACAACACAGCTTTTTGCAACAGTCCGATTTCGGATCTGCCAGTATCCTGTTAATCACACCCACACCCGAGATATTAATATTGTATTCTTTAATAAAATGTAATAATGGTGCTAAGTTTTTGTCGACTTAACTTATAACGTGAACTTATTCTATACCTATATGAATATAATATACCCAATAATATGCTAAACCTGGTTCTAAACAGTTCTCTAGAAAACAACTGTGATAAAAAAAACAGTCACGTTAATTCATTTCGTGGTTTTCGAGTTATAACCATACTTACGAGCGTTTAGAGACATGATAGAAATTTAAAAAAATGCACAATTATTTAAATCATAAACCAATGAATACCGAAGCCAATTACAGTTTACTATACCGTGCTTAAATTTTGTGACTTAAATATGGAATTAGTATCGTTATCGATGAAATAAAAGTAAGCCTGTAAACATCACTATGTTCCAAGATTCGAACCCGCTGAGCGCCCGAGCTGTAATTGGGATGCTAATCAGATGCTGAACTGTCTCTGTCTCTTTCATCCTTATATAATTTCGATATTCCGGCCTGTTCTCGTATCAGAAGGACTGCATCGGAGGCGGCCGGATCTTCAATCATCTGACAATAAGCGAGAAACGCGATGCCCTCGGGCGCGTAAGGTCCGTGTATATAATCACCGTAGTTCGCGCTGGCAGAATAATTTTCATTTGTAACAACCTACCCACTGATTCAACGTTATACAATGATATTAAATATCCATAATTTATAGCTTAAATGAGTAATACCAATTATTTTTTCTAGACCTCATTTCGATTTTATCATAGTGGTAATATGTATGTATAATATATATCATTTGATACACTTTGTAGTCCATCGACCACAAGTGAAAATCACAAAAATATGTGAACTGACCGATGCTTAGTTTAAAGGCTTGCTTCACGTAATTTTTATTTTGAAAAGTTTTCTAGTACGTTAATATATTATAATAATTCGCTGAATATAATCTATATCTACATATAATAAAAATGAAGTGTCTGTATGTAACATCAAAATAAGATTTTTTTACTTATTGGATGTGAAAGTATACACGCACCTGATAACAAAATGCAAATTTTAAATTTTTTGTCTGTGTATCTGTTTGTTCCGGCTAATCTCCGAAAGGGCTGGACCGATTGTAACGGGAATTTCACTGACAGATAGAAAAAATTACAGCGGGTTACTTTAAATTAGACTAGCTTTAAACCGCGGCTTTGTCTGCAATGCTATCTTTAAAACGGTTGGACCGATTTTCACGGAACTTTCATCAGCAGATAGCTAACCTTATAAAAAGCAATTCAAGCAATTTTAGTTTATACTAGCAATCAACCGTGGCTTCGCCCGCAGTGCTATCTCCAAAACGGTTCGATCGATCTTCACATAACTTTCACTGGCAGATAGCTGATCTTATAAAAAGTAATTCAGCAATTTTAGTTTATACTAGCTTTTAACCGTGGCTTCGTCCGCAGTGCTATCTCCAAAACGGTTAGACCGGTCTTCATGATACTTTCATTGACAGATAATCTGACTACATAAAAAGTAATTCAAGCAATTTTAGTTTATACTAGCTGTTAACCGAGGCTTCACCCGCAATGCTTTCTCCAAAACGGTAAGACCGGTTTTCACGAGACATTCACTGGCAGATAGCTGACTTTACAAAAAGTAATTTAGGCAATTTTAGTTTATATTAGCTGTTAACCGTGGTTAATCATCAGAAAACACTAAACATATAATCAGAATTAGTTAATCATTTGACAGTAACAGTAGTGATCTTTAACGAGGTATAATTACTAAATAAAATAAGTAAATATAAATTAGCATGGAGCGATATTGGCTTAATTAATAGCGAGTTCGGACGCAACGTCAATGGACGTGGGTTCGAATCCTTGTAACTAAGTCACAGCTTCCGGTAAAGGAAATTATCATAATGACACCATAGCATGTTGATAGGTTTTTTTTTCTAAATCAGCCTGGCTAGCTACCAACTTCAATTTGAGAAGGTAAACTTCAATTTGAGAATCTGTCGCTAAGCACCTGTTAGTGTGTTCGTCAGCTGCATTTAAGAGCAAATCGACTCTATATTTATCGTGTCTATCTTAGACTGCAGCGTCACTTAACATCAGATGGGATTGTTGTCTAACCCTAAACCCTATCAGTACAAAAAATGTATACTCAAAAAGCATTGAAGTTAATTTGGAAATAAATTAAATGTTAAAGAAACTACAGTTCATTTTAAATTTATAATTAGAAGTACATAAAAAAATATATAAAGCAGTGTTTACCCTGACCGGATCAGAAAGAAGCCGAGAGGCAAGGATACCACGTATCTCGCGGCGTCATCGGCGCGGGCGCAGGTCTCTAAAGATTGTATCGGACGATCCTCATTATTGGAACACGGTTCGTATGTTACAAAGACTATAATAAACTATGAGAATGGATGCTTTCGTTATATAAAAACAAAAACTGAAAGTAAAAAGCAATTTGTTAAGTGAATGAAGAAAAAACATAATTCTTACTTAGTCGGATAGGTGAATTAAGCTCGAATCTCTAAGTAACTAACACTAAGACTTACTAACACGTAAGAAGTTATATTTCTTCAGTCTAAAAAGAAGACATTAATTACAACTGATAACGTTCTAATTAAAAAATATATAATTAACTTAAAAATTGATTAAAATTAATTTTCCATATATCTGTATACGTAATAAATTGAAGTATCAGAAATATGTAAATTAAACTATTTATCAAATAATTATGTAACAATAATAATGTATAAAATAAAGAAATAAATAGAATACATACCGACAGTTAACCTCAAAGCTAACCTAGTTAAAACATATAATGTAAAATAACTACATTTGTTATGAATGCTGACAATAAATTAACATTCATCACCACATATAATTTAAAATCACTCATGTATTTAGGTATGAATATATTATTTTTATCTATATTTACAGTCTGTGCACATTGGGATTTGAAAAAAGGAACGTTAAATTCGATGTCACAATGTTTAATTGCTGATAGTCCAGTCGATATAATGAAGTCTACGTTGCGAAATTAAAATGTTATTATGTTGAACACCCAAAAATTATTCAAATCATTGGATGTTTATGGTTTGGATGCTTTTATACTTTTTTATTATTAAATGTTGTACCTGCACGGAGGTGTTAGAAGTATGTCATATTTATCTACATACATCCAAGATTCCGCCAAATACTCTATCGGATACTTGTTAACTATGAGATAATCTGTGCATGTATGTAGATAAATATGACATACTTCTAACACCTCCGTGCAGGTACAACATTTAAAATGTAGGGGATTTTATTTTTTATTCATAATCTTGTGTTACTTGGACTCTATATTGTGTAAAATTGGTGGTGTTTTATGTAATATAGTTTGTTTATTGTGCATAAGTGAAGTGAATGGAAAATAATACCACGGACCATGAGATCTGAGGTGCCACAAAAACTCCATGGAAAGTTCTAACAAGATGGCCACCATCTTGTTAGTTCATTGAAATTATATCAAGAAACTTGTAATATCGGTCCTCGCTTGACAATGGCAGTAATAGTCTACTAGAAGACTGGTTGCCAAAAACGGAATGGAAGAAGAACTTGTAATACTATTAACTACTCAACAATGGCAGTAATCATCTAAAAGATTGATGGCCACAAACTTAATACATCATAATAATGATTAATAGTTAACCATTTTCTATTTTTTTATAACATTTCAGTCAGTTTTCGTGAAACCATATAACATAAAGAACGTTTTTTCGTGTCCTAACTTAAAAGAATGCTTCTAGAGCATTGAGATTCTATCTCGTGACGATCTATAAAAATACCTCTAAGCTTAAGTAGAAACACACTGTCCAGGAGACGACTCCTCAGCATCAATACGACAAGGTCAAGACTCGATTTTAAGTAGTTGTTTTGAATGCAGCGGCTTTTCTTCGTCGCCCATGCCTAGTTAGGGACTGACAACTGGTCGTGATACAAGACACGACTTAGTCCCGCCTCCTGCATTCCTTTCCTTGATGGTATCTACACTACTGCTGCCCTGTTACTTCATATATATTAACGATTTCTATTTTCATGCTGATCTCATTTGTTGTGGGTGTTAGTTTCTTTTGATCCTACATGTTGTAATGTATAATATATTGTGATCATAAAAAAATCGTGTTTATATCGTGCTTCAATCGACTGTTATGAATTTGATTTATAGACATTATTGCAACCATTGTTTTAGAATTATTTATTATACGATATACAAGTTTTATGATAAGTATAGATTAGGTTTTTGATATATTAAGGACACGAAAATATGACCGAGTTAAGAGATGATTAAGTAGTGAGGCGCGTTAGATTACTCAAGCGAGAATGAACCATTACATACCGACTAGAATTACATTAATGTATTACGAAATACTAGTAAAAATCCGTGTATGAGTCCGCTGCATAAAATTTAATTACAATAAATTAATGCCTAGCGCCACCTACTGACGAGTTATAGTGAAATAAATAGGAAAAAAAACCCTGAAAAATTAGTTATATGTGAACTTTCATGACGATCGGTAAAAAAACACCATTTGAGTTTATGATTCGCAGAATATATATATATGGGCGGAAAAGTACAATAAACATAATATGAAAACTTTTATATTTTTTGTTCGGTTATGAATTCTGAATTTTAATTAGGTATTTAATATCGAATATTGGAATTAATATAAAAAATATGCTTACAGTTATTATTTATTCCATAAACATATATTTTTCGGACGAGAAATTATTTTTCGGTGTAATTTTATACAACACGATGGGATTGCGCTTCAACAAAAAGTTGAATGACCCATATATTATAGTCAACTATAAGCTAAGCCAGTTTTTAACGATTTTTTATTTCCATACAACATATTCGTCGGTAGGACTTTAATCAATAACATTAGAAAATTCATAACATAATTATTTTCGTAAAACAGAACAAATATTGTAATAATATATTTTATTATTCCAAGTCAATGTGTATACATAATATAATTCGGTGAGTATGATCCCCGACGTACAATAAAATGCACATTGATTCATTCTACCACGCAAACTACTGTTGGTGCATATATTTCAAAAAGGTTAGAAGTTCGGCTATCGTACGAATGCATGTGGGTGGGCGATTATTTTTGAAACCACCTCGTTTGTTGGTTTTCGAAGATAGATAGCCGTGTAATTAAGGACGATTATCCGATCCGCCTGTTGCATCGCCCGAGGATATTGCCTGACAAGAATTTTAATTTTATAGATAATCACATGGATTGTTAATGAGAACGTTGTTATGGTAATAAGGTTATTATAAACTAGCTGTACCCGCGGCTCTGTCCGCGTGGAACCAAATGTGAACAGTGACTAATGAAAATCATCTGAATGTATTAAGTCCGTTTACATATCTACTTTTCTCTCGTACTTAAGTCCCATCATCATTAAATTACAATAACTTTTGATAGAGTGAACCGATTTTAATGAAACCGATGTTACTCGAGGATATACTTTATGGTTTTATGAATACAGTACTTTAGCAGTGATACGTGTTCAAAGAGATTCCCCATCGGCAGCGGCTCAAGCCTAGCTCCGTTCCCTCGGCGTGGAGCCCTTGAGTTCGCTGCTCGCGCGATACAGTGACACAAAATCTTACATCACTGCGACAACATTACACTTACCACCTCCACACACGTGCCCTCATACACGTATACACATGCAAGTGGAAGGATTTTATTTTTTCCCTTATCAAACTGAAATAGTTTAGAAGATTATCCGATACGAAATATATATAAGAGTTGTTGAGGTATGTATGCTTGGTACACATAAATGTTTCAACAATTCATATATGTATGAATAGTTAGCTTAGCTCAGATAGCTCGCGAATTGCATGTATCAGGCAACAGCCCAAGCCGAGGTGTGC
>MU160148.1:2208-16663 GCA_015888305.1 Antheraea pernyi | reverse complement strand
AAAGGAAATTATCATAATGACACCATAGCATGTTGATAGGTTTTTTTTTCTAAATCAGCCTGGCTAGCTACCAACTTCAATTTGAGAAGGTAAACTTCAATTTGAGAATCTGTCGCTAAGCACCTGTTAGTGTGTTCGTCAGCTGCATTTAAGAGCAAATCGACTCTATATTTATCGTGTCTATCTTAGACTGCAGCGTCACTTAACATCAGATGGGATTGTTGTCTAACCCTAAACCCTATCAGTACAAAAAATATATACTCAAAAAGCATTGAAGTTAATTTGGAAATAAATTAAATGTTAAAGAAACTACAGTTCATTTTAAATTTATAATTAGAAGTACATAAAAAAATATATAAAGCAGTGTTTACCCTGACCGGATCAGAAAGAAGCCGAGAGGCAAGGATACCACGTATCTCGCGGCGTCATCGGCGCGGGCGCAGGTCTCTAAAGATTGTATCGGACGATCCTCATTATTGGAACACGGTTCGTATGTTACAAAGACTATAATAAACTATGAGAATGGATGCTTTCGTTATATAAAAACAAAAACTGAAAGTAAAAAGCAATTTGTTAAGTGAATGAAGAAAAAACATAATTCTTACTTAGTCGGATAGGTGAATTAAGCTCGAATCTCTAAGTAACTAACACTAAGACTTACTAACACGTAAGAAGTTATATTTCTTCAGTCTAAAAAGAAGACATTAATTACAACTGATAACGTTCTAATTAAAAAATATATAATTAACTTAAAAATTGATTAAAATTAATTTTCCATATATCTGTATACGTAATAAATTGAAGTATCAGAAATATGTAAATTAAACTATTTATCAAATAATTATGTAACAATAATAATGTATAAAATAAAGAAATAAATAGAATACATACCGACAGTTAACCTCAAAGCTAACCTAGTTAAAACATATAATGTAAAATAACTACATTTGTTATGAATGCTGACAATAAATTAACATTCATCACCACATATAATTTAAAATCACTCATGTATTTAGGTATGAATATATTATTTTTATCTATATTTACAGTCTGTGCACATTGGGATTTGAAAAAAGGAACGTTAAATTCGATGTCACAATGTTTAATTGCTGATAGTCCAGTCGATATAATGAAGTCTACGTTGCGAAATTAAAATGTTATTATGTTGAACACCCAAAAATTATTCAAATCATTGGATGTTTATGCTTTGGACGCTTTTATACTTTTTTATTATTAAATGTTGTACCTGCACGGAGGTGTTAGAAGTATGTCATATTTATCTACATACATGCACAGATTATCTCATAGTTAACAAGTATTCGATAGAGTATTTGGCGGAATCTTGGTCTGTCATGTAGGGGATTTTATTTTTTATTCATAATCTTGTGTTACTTGGACTCTATATTGTGTAAAATTGGTGGTGTTTTATGTAATATAGTTTGTTTATTGTGCATAAGTGAAGTGAATGGAAAATAATACCACGGACCATGAGATCTGAGATGCCACAAAAACTCCATGGAAAGTTCTAACAAGATGGCCACCATCGTGTTAGTTCATTGAAATTATATCAAGAAACTTGTAATATCGGTCCTCGCTTGACAATGGCAGTAATAGTCTACTAGAAGACTGGTTGCCAAAAACGGAATGGAAGAAGAACTTGTAATACTATTAACTACTCGACAATGGCAGTAATAATCTAAAATATTGGTTGCCACAGACTTAATACATCATAATAATGATTAATAGTTAACCATTTTCTATTTTTTTATAACATTTCAGTCAGTTTTCGTGAAACCATATAACATAAAGAACGTTTTTTCGTGTCCTAACTTAAAAGAATGCTTCTAGAGCATTGAGATTCTATCTCGTGACGATCTATAAAAATACCTCTAAGCTTAAGTAGAAACACACTGTCCAGGAGACGACTCCTCAGCATCAATACGACAAGGTCAAGACTCGATTTTAAGTAGTTGTTTTGAATGCAGCGGCTTTTCTTCGTCGCCCATGCCTAGTTAGGGACTGACAACTGGTCGTGATACAAGACACGACTTAGTCCCGCCTCCTGCATTCCTTTCCTTGATGGTATCTACACTACTGCTGCCCTGTTACTTCATATATATTAACGATTTCTATTTTCATGCTGATCTCATTTGTTGTGGGTGTTAGTTTCTTTTGATCCTACATGTTGTAATGTATAATAATATTGTGATCATAAAAAAATCGTGTTTATATCGTGCTTCAATCGACTGTTATGAATTTGATTTATAGACATTATTGCAACCATTGTTTTAGAATTATTTATTATACGATATACAAGTTTTATGATAAGTATAGATTAGGTTTTTGATATATTAAGGACACGAAAATATGACCGAGTTAAGAGATGATTGAGAGTATTGAGGCGCGTTAGATTACTCAAGTGAGAATGAACCATTGCGTACCGACTAGAATTACATTAATGTATTATGAAATACTAGTAAAAATCCGTGTATACGTCCGCTGTATAAAATTTAATAACAATAAATTAACGCCTAGCGCCACCTATTGACGAGTTACAGTGAAATAAATAGGAAAAAAACCTTGAAAAAATAGTTATATGTGAACTTTCATGACGATCGGTAAAAAAACACCATTTGAGTTTATAATTCGTAGACATATTATATATGGGCGGAAAAGTACCATAAACTTTATGTGCAAACTTTTTATTTTTTGTTCATTTATGAATTCTGAATTTTAATTAGGTATTTAATATCGTATATTGGAATTAATATAAAAAAATATGCTTACAGTTATCATTTATTCCATAAACATATATTTTTCGGGCGAGAAATGTATTTTTCGATCCAATTTTATACAACACGATTGGGATTGCGCTTGAACAAAAAGTTGAATGACCCATTTATTATAGTCAACTATAAACTAAGCCAGTTTTGAACGATTTTTTAGTTCCATACAACATATTCGTCGGTAGGACTTTAATCAATAACATTAGAAAATTCATAACATAATTATTTTCGTAAAACAGAACAAATATTGTAATAATATATTTTATTATTCCAAGTCAATGTGTATACATAATATAATTCGGTGAGTATGATCCCCGACGTACAATAAAATTCACATTGATTCATTCTACCACGCAAACTACTGTTGGTGCATATATTTCAAAAAGGTTAGAAGTTCGGCTATCGTACGAATGCATGTGGGTGGGCGATTATTTTTGAAACCACCTCGTTTGTTGGTTTTCGAAGATAGATAGCCGTGTAATTAAGGACGATTATCCGATCCGCCTGTTGCATCGCCCGAGGATATTGCCTTACAAGAATTTTAATTTTATAGATAATCACATGGATTGTTAATGAGAACGTTGTTATGGTAATAAGGTTATTATAAACTAGCTGTACCCGCGGCTCTGTCCGCGTGGAACCAAATGTGAACAGTGACTAATGAAAATCATCTGAATGTATTAAGTCCGTTTACATATCTACTTTTCTCTCGTACTTAAGTCCCATCATCATTAAATTACAATAACTTTTGATAGAGTGAACCGATTTTAATGAAACCGATGTTACTCGAGGATATACTTTATGGTTTTATGAATACAGTACTTTAGCAGTGATACGTGTTCAAAGAGATTCCCCATCGGCAGCGGCTCAAGCCTAGCTCCGTTCCCTCGGCGTGGAGCCCTTGAGTTCGCTGCTCGCGCGATACAGTGACACAAAATCTTACATCACTGCGACAACATTACACTTACCACCTCCACACACGTGCCCTCATACACGTATACACATGCAAGTGGAAGGATTTTATTTTTTCCCTTATCAAACTGAAATAGTTTAGAAGATTATCCGATACGAAATATATATAAGAGTTGTTGAGGTATGTATGCTTGGTACACATAAATGTTTCAACAATTCATATATGTATGAATAGTTAGCTTAGCTCAGATAGCTCGCGAATTGCATGTATCAGGCAACAGCCCAAGCCGAGGTGTGCTGTTTTAATATAAAATCGGTTATGTGCCTGACTACGGATTATATAAAACTGAGTACAGAAATGAATTATTTCGTGGAATAACACATAGGATACTTTGATATTTATAAACATTGTTTTTAAATTAAAAATAAAGTTTAATTTCCCACCAACTAAGCAGGTGCACCGGGTAACAAGGAGCTATACATAACAATGTTTTAATAGAGGTAGCAGTATCATAATTTACTGCCAATAGGAAACGTGATGCAGGAAACATGAGGTTGAATATTGTTATTCAAATTTTTGAAATAATGGATTTATACAAAAAGTGTCACGTGGGTCAAGAAGTCATGTGCGTTTTCAATTATTTACAGGTTTCAAAAAGTATTTTCTACGAATTGAGTAAAAATAGAGTTAAAAGCTAAGAGTGCTATATTGAATATGAGACTCGAAATTAACTTTGCTTTAAGTTCAAGACATATACCAGTTTACTTATTTATCGTAAAATGAATTGTACGGTGTGCACGCGATATGTTTTAGCAGGACAGGGTTGCGTAGTCCGTGCGACTCGGGCATATCCATCCTCTGCTGCCCGGCGAGATGGATATCCGTTAGGGATAGCCCCATGGAGAAAAAAAAAGGACAGGGTTGCGTTACCACGTCGTTGCTACATATATATATAAGGATTTGTAAGAATAAGTAAAATATCTTACTCCGATTGTGTAGGATTGGCGTTGTTGATTGAGCACTTATTAATATGCGCTTTGTGTACTGGTATCAATCGATATATGTCTAATAAAATCAAATAGGGTGGTAAGAGACACAGTGACCTTTTTGGTTTGTCGGGATTAGCTAATGCGTATTCAACTTTCATACTGTGACGCTTGTTAACGGATTGTGAAGATCTCAGTGGTAAATAATAAAGTAGTAATGATTGTTTTATAATTAACTAGTGGTCGAAATTCGAGCAATTCACTTAAAAAAAGGTGTACAAAGTTTTCGCTTCACGTATTAATATATAGATATCAGGTAGTCTTGTCTCTTTGTCGTAGTACAGTAAAAGAAACCAGTAAACTTAATTCTCTTCGTCGCCACTTTTTTTTTTTTTTTCGAACTGACTACGCTATTGACCATGCAAGGTCTTAACAGCTTCACCGGGCTGCTAAGGCGAGCGCTTAAGGCACATAATTCAATATGACATTTAATAATACCAAAAATAATTAGTTATAATTATTAATAAAAAAATATTATTATTTCAGTAGAAGATTAATTTTTTTCAATTTATTATTAATATATATTATGAATTTACATATTTTTACATTATTATAAAATGAAACTACAGTTTGATCAGTTAATTTCGAAGGGCATTTAAGGTAAGGAACGCAAGAGTAAAATGATGGATGGCAAAACGTCATTTTCATTTACACGTGTGTATATGTTGTGTATCATTCAAACAATAGTGTGTGTAATGTTTATTTTAATTAATTTAACGTATTTCTAATGCATTTTATATTTTAAAAATAGCTTCATGCACTTCCCCTCAACATAAACTGTCAACTATGCCAAATTTCACGTTGGTCCGTTCATGCAAAGCTAACTATTCATACATATATGAGTTGTTGAAACATATATGTGTACCAAGCATACATACCTCAACAACTCCTATATATATTTCGTATCGGATACTTCGTCGCCACGCTTTGATAAAAATACATTGCAATGATAATTTGAAAATAAAAAATATTTTTAAAGTATTTATGGTTACCGTACAGTTAGGATGCACATGCACCGTTCATTTAGCACCTCCTCCTACAAACGAGACTACATCCGCGCCAGCGCTCTTGTCTTAAAATTTTAAAAGCTTTCACAGTTTATTTTCCCTTTACAAAATGATTTTTAAAACATTGAACACATTTTGAATGATATTGATTTTTTATGAACTTTCTTTTGATATCAATGTAATATTAGTTATATACTTTCTTTTTATAACAAGAAAAAGATTGGTAATATAATTTTACAACATAGAATTTATATATTGCTTTTAATAGAAAAAATAATGTAAGTTGTATTGTAACTGCTCTACGCTTTCTTTCTTCAAACACAAAACGCTTATTCCAAGAAAATGCAAGTATTCTTCAGAGTAAGAGTTTGTCCTTTTTTTTTCAAACAGAAATACGTAAAATCTTACGACGCGACGAGACGATCGCCCAAATAAACGGGCTAGGGACCATTGTGTGGGTCCGAGAGGCAGGTAGAACTTTTTTGCTTGACTGTACGTCGGTGTAAGCGAGGAAAAAAATACATAATTTATAGTTGCCGGCTGTTTTTGAGCAGTATTTTCGGCAGTCTGAACAGTTACTTTAATAAGAACTTTTTATGCAAAATTTTGGTTAACAAGTGGGATATATTAAAAATTTTAATATGAAAGTTTTATGTACACAGTACCATGTACAAAGCATTATTGGATAACTTACTCATTGTAACAAGTAGAGAAGTTGGACATATTTCATAATAGATCAAAGTCGTCAAGTTTCTTCATACTCAGGTAACCTTAAAACTAGAAGTGTAAGTACAAATTTGATTCTTCACTAACATGACTAAAGGATCAAATTTCTATTGCATACGGCTATCTTAAGAGCAATCTGACAACCGCCGAGCAACGAATGAGAAAATTTGATGTGTTCAGAACTTATAATTATTATAGAATGCTTTAAAAACGTTTGCACTTCATATTCTACTATATGACGTCATACTATTATTTGCTAATAGCGATCGTCCGCGACTTCGTCTGCATTTATATCCTTAGAAATGATCACACCGTATAAGATATGTTATGTATGGCATACATTCGTATAACTCCCAACGGTTTATGCAGCGCACAGCGGGTTGGCTCTCGGGCGGCAACCTTCTTTCAAATATACTTTATACTCCTTATACTTTGGCCAATTTACACAATATTTTATCACGCTTTTATTAGCTTCACCTGTATGTATGTTTGTAAACGACCCCATTGAGCTCGATTTTGTCCTACTTTGAACGATCAGATTTAATTCAAACTTTGCACACCTGTCAAAGGTCGATAACAATGCAATAATCCGAAAAAAAAGTTTAAAAAAATTAAACTAATAAATGAAAAATAAATAATAGTTTAAAAAACACGCTTTCATAAAAAATCCAACTAAAAAAACAGAAAATAAAATTGTCACTTTTGTCACAAAAATATACATTTATTTTTAATTTACACTATTCTTAATCCAAATTTATAAAATTTTATTTTCTGTGCTTCTATCAACTTAATGATTGTATTTATTATATACTAGCTGTGCCCGCGACTTCGTCCGCTTGGAACCTTATTTAAAAAACAGTGACAAATCCATTTATCCATCCAGTTTTCTCTCATATTTAAGTCGCGTCGTCATTAAAATTACAATTAGAGAAAAAAAAATCGTAAGCAAAATCTGTTCAGCAATTGTTGCGTGAATCAGGAACAAGCTTCAATCCATCCCCAGAAACTATCTTTTTACAACGTTAAAAAAAATATTATCACTAATAATTGTATAAATAAAGCAATAATGTATTCAAAGAACACAAATAAATACACAGCGCAGTTTTTTTATTACTATTCTCGAAATATAATTTACAATAATATAACAATTTCATTTAAATTTGCGCTTAACGTTGCAACATATTTTTAATACGTTTCTAGAGAATTTAACAAAATGGCTTCCGTTTAATAACAAAGACTGCACATGCAAGGACGGCGGGTCCTAAACAAACAATGATTTCCATTAATGTCCAACAGTCGGACGGACAGGCACACACAACCATATATATTTATTGATTTATTGATCGTAAGGAGAAATCCCGACGGCTGTAATTTAAACACGCAACCCAAAAGCCAGCCGAATGTTTCGGTGATGCGTCGAACAGGAAAATGTTTGGACATGTTTATAGTTAAAATAAATCATTTTTATTTTACAGCTTTTTTATAGGTAGCTTCCATGTATTCGTAAAATAGTTTAGGTTATATTTAATTGATGGTATTTTGTGTATTTTACCGAATTATACCGGATGATATAATGCAGCTAATAAAACTTCGGTAACTGGAATTGAAATACGTTATTTTTTTACGAGTTACAATTGATGAAGATTATTATATTTTAGTATGTTTATTTATGTTACAGACAGTTAAACACACGTAGATATATAAAGGTAACATAAATATACCATTTGACGCATGAATTATTCATAAGATAAAATCATATTTTGCAATGAGTGTTGCTTATTTGCAATTTTTGGACAGACTACTTCATAAATAGTTTTGTGGTTCTATAATCAATATTTAACGTTTTAGGAAAGTTATTTAGCCACTAGTGATAGATATGTTGAGAAGTAAATAAGTTCCCGTTGTATGGACATGTCATAAAGACGAATGGAAGTCGTAACTAAAAGGCATTTATTATAAAGATGGATCTTTATCCATCTTTATAATCCAACCATACGTTAATGGGTCTTTACCCATTAACGTATGGTTGGATTGAGTGAGAATGATATGTGAATAAAAGGTGTGATACTCAAATGACTGATAGAGGAGAGAGTGTAAGAGGGAAACATATTATGTCGACACCTAATTAGGTGGGATAAAACTAAGAAGACGATGATTAATTCAGGTTGTCTTGTATGAAATGTTTTTTCAACAGTCATAACACAAATGTATATGATATAACTTAGAAAACACAAATGCATATGATATAACTTAGAATTATATCAAAATGTATTAATCTAAACGAAGCAATCATGTGCAGACGTTTATATGCCTTAAGCGTAAAAAAATTACTTATAATTTATGAACTTATTATAAAAATTTATCGTCATTCGTAAAATACGTATATTTTAAATCTCCCTAGTTTTCTTTGTTCCCATTTTACTCGCTAAACAGATGCACGCTTACGTAAAAAAATTACTTATAATTTATGAACTTATTATAAAAATTTATCGTCATTCGTAAAATACGTATATTTTAAATCTCCCTAGTTTTCTTTGTTCCCATTTTACTCGCTAAACAGATGCACGCTTACTCGACGGGTTACCTGCGTCCTGCATCCACCCACTATCTATCTTTTTACCGCTATCGCTGTCCTTTTCTATCTTAATCATATTTCTCCCAGTACTATAAGGACAAACGATTTAAGCTCTACAAATTATTTTATTAATGTCAGTTGTAAGCCATTACGATGCGAGATATCGCTTTTGGTAACGACAATCTTTTTCTAACGTTTCTCTAATGAATACATGTTTTATATTCATATGTCGCGGTCGGGGTGCTTAAAAACTTGCTGTGATTTAGATTTGATACTATACGAATAATGATGAGATTTCCTTAGTTAATATTTCTTTTAATGATGCGTATAACTCTTTATAAAAAACATTTGTTCCTGTTTTTAAACGTAAAATATAAACATGACAGTGTTCGAAATGGAAACTTCTTTAGTTTTGTTTAGTTTTGCCACTCGATGAAACGAAAGACCGACATTAAAGAGACAAACGGTGGCTTTTTGTTTTGATTTAAATGTTTTCCTATGACACAGAACTTTCACTTCTATCGTGTTTCTTTACGACACACCTCGTTTTTATTGTTTATAGAACATTCCTTTATATAGGTCTTCGATACCGTTGTTTTCTAAATCAAACAACTCGTACACTATCATTCTACAATATATATGAATACTTAAATCATTCTTTAACAACTGAGTATTTATTCAATTGGCAAACAGTTTACTTCGATTCATTCCGATATACACGTATTCATTTGTGAATCATGCAATTTCGACTGTATGGTTCACAAATGTATATATGTATGAATAGCTTAGAATAGTTAGCTAGGTCAGACGCGTCTTTTTCCAGGTAACAGCCCAAGCCGAGCTGTGCGTGCACCCTTGTGTACGTTACCTAAAACCCAAATCGGTTGAGTGCCTTAAGCGCCAACCTTAGTAGTCCGGTGAAGCTGTGAAGACCTTGCCAGGTCAATAGCGTAGTCAGTTCGAGGAAAAAAAAAAGTTTACTTCGTTTCGTTACTGTTTAGAATCCGAACACATTATTACTGTGTCGCCCTGGCGAAAGAAACTAGAAGGCATTTTATCGTGTAACCATCGAGCCAGTGCCTCTTCAATGTTTAAAAACATTTCATCTCACATGTACAGATAAAAAAACATGACAACCTGTTTATTTACATCATGCAAGATAACGCGCGATTGTATGTAAACTCGACCAGAGTAAATTGCCCATAAACTTTGATGGAACGAGCTGGTTTACATAGACAACCTTCGAGTCTACCTTCAAACCCATTGGGATTTCACAGCAATTTATTTACGCGCCCAATTTACACGATTGGATTTTTATCTTCTTGTTAATTCGCGTCGCACCCGAGAGACACGAATGAACCGTTGAAAATAGCTTTGAAAGTGATACATGCGTTTTTATTTTTATTGTAATAATTAAAGGAAAAGCATTTATTTTATCTTTTGTTATAAAAATGTGCAACGGAGTGTAGGTTTAATGGATTATGTCCATTCACAATCAACTTTATATCGTTTTTGCATACTCGTGTCTTCGTTTTTAATTCTACATTATCATATATTTATCTATTCTGTTTTATATATCTATATCTGTAGTTAATATCTCTATAAGTTCAAAGAAATATGTTAATCGCTCTCGATTTGACATCATTTTACTAATTTTTATATTTTTTTATTTTACCAGACTAATCACAATATACGAACTTGTTTTGATGAAACTTGATTATACAGACAATATACAGTAGGTATATACAATGGCTGTGACCACAGCTCCGCACGCTTTTCGTGCTATTATTCATTTATTTAGTTGCTTTTATTATTTTTTTGTAATGAATAGTAGATAGATAGTTACAGATATTTTTTTTTTCGAACTGACTACGCTATTTACCTAGGAAGGTCTTAACAGCTTCACCGGACTACTAAGGCAAGCGCTTAAGGCACTCGGCCGGTTTTATTTGACAACTAGCTCAAGGGTGCACGGAACACCTCGGCTTGGACTGTTGCCTGATACATGCAATTCGCGACCTATCTGAGCTAACCTAACTATTAATAGATATATGAGTTGTTGAAACATATATGTGTACCAAGCATACATACCTCAACAACTCTTATATATATTTCGTATCGGGTAATTTTCTAAACTATTTCAGTTTGATAAGGAAAAAAAATAAAACCCTTCCACTTGTGTAAGCACTTATGCGTGCACGTGTGTGGAGGTGATATGTGATAGGTTGTCGCAGTGATGTAAGATTTTGTGTCACAGTATCGCGCGAGCAGAGCACTCAAGGGCTCCACGCAGAGGGAACGGACCTAGGCTTGACCCGCTGCCGAGGGGGGCCTAATCTGGGACGTAGAGTTACAGCAAAATTAACATCATTACATAGTATAAAACAAAGTCCCCAACCGCGTCTGTCTGTCTGTCTGTCTGTTCGCGATAAACTTAAAAACTACTGAACAGATTTTTATGCGGTCTTCACCAGTGGATAAAGTGATTCATGAGGAACGTTTTGGTGTGTAATTTGTCGAGGATTTTTTTTATAATCAGGGCGGGACAACATCTGACGTGCCCGCTAGTTATATAATAAATACAAATATGAATTTTCATGTTGGTGTTCTGAACGGTATAGAAATTCATGCGTTATAGCTCTATCTAGTGTCGATTTTTTTTAATTATATTAAACTAGTCAAGACTGCTCGTGTGATATACATAGTTTTCAAATATTATTGTTTATTTTACATCTAAGTATTTATTGCAGAATCTTTTTGTACACAATATTTATTACCTAAGAGTTGTACGTAATTTGAGTGCTGTAAAAGAAAAATAATGTATTGATATTTAATCACAATTAAGAAATTATTAATCTCATTAAAATTTATTAATTTGTTTTGAGACGTAAAAACGGTAACGGCAAAGGTCAACTTTCGCATTTGTAATGTAGTATGAATTTTCATAACGATCGGTAGAGTGGTACAGAGTTGATATGCAACGCCACCTAGTGACCTTTTCTAGTAAAATAAATAGCTTAGAAACCTTCACGGTCGCAAGCGTTTAAGTGTACCTTTTTTAGTAATCGCTCAAAGGGCCATCTTAATTATCTGTCAATACAAACTTATATAGATGCATAATCATACATAGCGAACAAATTTATAATTTAAACATATTAAAAAATCAGCGTCTGTTTACAATGTCAACACAGCTTTTTACTAAGTGGATGAAAAAGCATCTACAGTACTTATTACATAAGTAGTGGTAAGGCTTTTTCTAAGTTCGCCTATATAGGCTACCACTATCAAAACGAAAATCTTTTCCAAGCATCGGTTGGTGTGTTCTGGAGGCTGCATTTAAGAGTTTATACCTAAAAGATTTTAGCTTTTTACCACTATCTCATCGGATAAATACACTAAGCCTAGAAGGAACTGGCTCTTAAATGCAGCCTCCAGAACACACCAACCGATGCTTGGAAAAGATTTTCGTTTTGATAGTGGTAGCCTATATAGGCGAACTTAGAAAAAGCCTTACCACTACTTATGTAAATGATTTAGAAAAAAACCAAGGAGAAAAATTCACTTTACAAAAAGAGGTAAAATCCGAACAAAAACAGTTCCACTGTAAAAAATTGCGCCAAGTACACGTTCACAACTTTTCATTTAGAAAAATACTAAGGAGAAATTGTTATCTTACAAAAAGATGTAAAATAAAAAAAAAACAAACCAAGTAGCCGTTATGATTTTTAATAATTGAAAATTTTTTTTGGTAAATTTAACAATTAAAAACCATTTTTTAAATGAGTCGCGAATAGTTATGTAGTGTTTTTTATTAAGCAAAGGTGATACACCAACCGGTTTTCAATATAACATGGTATATGTACACGCGATATTTATTTCTTTCGTTGGTAAAACAATTGATCACGAATCTCTGTCAATTATTCCAAAACTTGTTTTGTTTCTTATCAATTGGTATTATTACAGTACGTTGCAATTCTTTGACCATTTTTTTTAACTCGTAACAAAGTGACAGGCGTTCATTCCGTAATATACTGTTGAGCAATTTAACAATTTACCATTATACCGTTGTAAAATCTATATTATTAAATATATTGAACTGTTTGTTCAGAGTAAGCGTCGAAACGGCTAGGCTGAACCGATTTTGTAGAGAATTTTATCCAAGTTACATACCATAACGCTTTTCCGTATAAGGTAAGCAACAATAATATTAACTATTATTATAACTGCTTCTGTATGCGAATTGAAATCGGTAAAAGGATTACTTAACCCTTAAGGTTCAATAAGATTAACAAAAAAAACAGTGCGTGTATAAGTGTGTACACGTGAAGAAACTGAAACTTCTTTGGTTTATAAGTATTAAGTTATATAGGTATAATATAGGAGAATTCTCATAAACTATATACAATACGAAGTTCCGTAGTATAAACACTTATTAAATACTAATACTCATTAACACATATATACTACTCATTTTGGTATACTACTAGACAGACAGACACACACAAATTTTTCCCTACCGTACCATAAGAAGTTTTATTTCAAAAATGCAATTCATAAGAAGCAGGATTTCCACACAACCATTTTCATGAGAACAATATCGCGCTAGTCAATATTTACTATGATAAAAAGAAAAAAATAGATTTTATAATCGATAAACTCAAAAAATACATGAACGTATTTTAATTTATTTTTTTTACTTACAGAAAGCTAAATTATCAGTGAGTAACATATTACTTTCAAAATCTGCATTAACACTAACGAAGCCGCGAATAAGAGCTAGTATATAACATATGCGTGAGTCAAATGCATGAAATTAGATGTCTATAACGAATTGTGATGCGCGAACCTTCCTCACTGCTCGTGCCTTTACGAGCTATATTAATTCAATATGCGTCCGTGTGGAACGGCCTAAGGAAGAATTATAATAATTAAACCTCAGACCGTAAGCTGCCGATATCTATTAACTCCCATTTAAGGCTTATTTATTACTACATTTCCTTTCTCCCATAAATTGCACGTTAATTACTTTCTTTGAAAAATTTATGTTACTTATTATATCTTAGTACTTCACCCGGCGATAGAATAATTATTAAGTAGTCCGGGCTTTGACTTGTTACAAACGAGTTTCCCTTCCTAGGTTAATTACTGAATGTCATTAGAAATAATTTATTTTCATTATAAGGGACGAAGTTGCTAATGAAAGTGTCCAGCTTTATACGAGAAAAATACGGTAACGTATTTTATGGTAAGCTAAATAAGAATAGACAAGAGTCCGTCGAGATGTCTATAATCTATTTGCGGTCATCACTGTTATGCAGGCCTGCAAGCTTCTCGCAATCTGAATATATATGAACTAGCAGCAGGCCACGATTTTGTCAGCAGTTGTATATTTACAACGGAGT
>MU160147.1:59963-77906 GCA_015888305.1 Antheraea pernyi | reverse complement strand
AGGGGACTTTGTTTTATACTATGTAATGATGCAGTACTTTAGCAGCGATGCCTGAAAAACAGACAGACAGACGTTTCTACAAATTATTAAAATGTATTTTATGACTTATTCCAAGATACCTGGAACATTTTTTTTTCACATAACCTAAAAGGTACAGACGTTAGATTTCCATTCTTATTGTATGTAAAGACTATAACGAATTGTTTTGTTTGCGAAACTTGCATTAATTATAAGATTTTATTTGTAAACTAGCTGACCCGTGCGACTTCGTCTGCACCAAATCGGTTATTACCGGTTTCGATTGTACTTTTAAACGCGAAAAATCTAAATACATCTCAAAACCCGATTGCAGCGATACCTACTGTTTCAAATTGTGAATCCCAACTATCCAGGGACTCACTCAAACATATACCCAGTTGGTATGTGAGAAATATTTTAAAATATGCTTTGAACCCGTTCGCAGCATCACCTACCAGGTCCAATTAAGATAACAAATAACCTACATATATTGCCGATAAATGTCTTCCCAGTACGTTGTCCCAGTACCTTCTGTCCCAATAAGCCTACAACCCGTTCGTAACATCATCTACCGGGTTCAATTAAAATAAAAACTAACCTACGTATATTGGCAGTAATGTAAAAAAAGCTTGAGAGGTCCATGGACCTCCAGTTGGAACGTAGTTCCTTTCCCTTTTTTGTAGGCGTTTACTATACGCTCAGTATAGTTTACATTATAAAATATCAAGTTGATAGAGTTAAATTGTAATTTAAACGTTAAAATATATTCATAAAATAAATAATGATAAATTAAACACTGAATGACATCATAACTATTTTCAACTTGTATTAAAACTTTTTCACACTACATTGTATTAAAGAAAAACATAAATATTAAAAAGATATGAGCAACATGTGTCATCTGTCACTTGCCTGTGACTTTTTGTCTAAGAGCTAGGCAACGGTTTCGACAGCGAATTGGCTGCCGGTAAACCTTTACAGGCAAAAATATTGAACTTTATATAATTTTAGAATGTTTTGTTTTTCACTAACTTTTAAACGCTACTAAAACGTGAATTTATTATTGCCAGACATTTTTGATATTAACAATAATGTGCCCGATGCAATTTTTTGTAAATAAAGAAGTATGTTCAAACCATGTTAAGATATCTGTAATTTTTTTGAAGTTATATTTCTTTTGGCGCGTTAGGGAAAAATGATGAGAGTAAATTTTTTCGATGAACGCGCACACCGTAACAAAAAATGATGAGAGTAAATTTTTACGATTAACGCGCACACCGTAACAAAAAAATGATGAGAGTAAAATTTTACGTTGCGCGCACACACCGTCACGAAAAACCGACACCCTGAAGTTAGCTATAGTCAACATTTTGTTTCTTTGTATTTGTTGTTTGTATTTCTTTATATTAAAACTTTCATTGTATTAAATACCTTTTTTTTATTGTTAGTGTCGTTTTTTCTACAAACGTAGAATAAGGCGCAAGATAAAATTTTTGAAAAGATTTTTACTTGTTACGCCAAAGAAGTATAACTTCTAATGCGTGTACATAAGTACACACACACGTAAAAATTTACTCTCATCATTTTTTTGTTACGGTGTGCGCGTTCATCGTAAAAATTTACTCTCATCATTTTTTTGTTACGGTGTGCGCGTTCATCGTAAAAATTTACTCTCATCATTTTTTTGTTACGGTGTGCGCGTTCATCGTAAAAATTTACTCTCATCATTTTTTTGTTACGGTGTGCGCGTTCATCGTAAAAATTTACTCTCATCATTTTTCCCTAACGCGCCAAAAGAAATATAACTTCAATAAAATTACAGATATCTTAACATGGTTTGAACATACTTCTTTATTTACAAAAAATTGCATCGGGCACATTATTGTTAATATCAAAAATGTCTGGCAATAATAAATTCACGTTTTAGTAGCGTTTAAAAGTTAGTGAAAAACAAAACATTCTAAAATTATATAAAGTTCAATATTTTTGCCTGTAAAGGTTTACCGGCAGCCAATTCGCTGTCGAAACCGTTGCCTAGCTCTTAGACAAATAGTCACAGGCAAGTGACAGATGACACATGTTGCTCATATCTTTTTAATATTTATGTTTTTCTTTAATACAATGTAGTGTGAAAAAGTTTTAATACAAGATGAAAATAGTTATGATGTCATTCAGTGTTTAATTTATCATTATTTATTTTATGAATATATTTAAACGTTTAAATTACAATTTAACTCTATCAACTTGATATTTTATAATGTAAACTATACTGAGCGTATAGTAAACGCCTACAAAAAAGGGAAAGGAACTACGTTCCAACTGGAGGTCCATGGACCTCTCAAGCTTTTTTTACATTACTGCCAATATACGTAGGTTAGTTTTTATTTTAATTGAACCCTGTAGATGATGTTACGAACGGGTTGTAGGCTTATTGGGTCAGAAGTTACTGGGACAACGTACTGGGACGACATTTATCGGCAATATATGTAGGTTATTTGTTATCTTAATTGGACTTGGTAGGTGATGCTGCGAACGGGTTCAAAGCATATTTTAAAATATTTGTCACATACCAACTGGGTATATGTTTGAGTGAGTCCCTGGATAGTTGGGATGCATAATTTGAAACAGTAGGTATCGCTGCAATCGGGTTTTGAGATGTATTTAGATTTTTCGCGTTTAAAAGTACAATCGAAACCGGTAATAACCGATTTGGTGCAGACGAAGTCACACGGGTCAGCTAGTATCTAATAATTATCTCACTTGGTTATATACAGTTTCTAGTTTTGTTTATTTATTTATTTAATATTTTTAATCTTTTAACTAGTTTGTCACAATATTCGATAAAATATTCTTTGTTATTCTTTTCACTAATTAATAGTTTTAAGTTGTCCTCGTTTAGTTGTATATCAATTTTGGTTTTTAAATCGTTTCTTTCTTTTTCAAACATGAGGCAGTTGATAATTATATGAATAACTGTTTGATCAGTTGTGTTGTCGCATTGACAGTATGGTTCTGGTTTTACTTTAAACCTGTGTAAGTAATCGGCAAATGCTCCATGGCCTGTTAGGATTTGTATTACGTTGTTGTTAATTGTGAGATTTTTGACGGTCTTATAGGCTGAATATACATCGGGGAAGAATATTTTTGTTATTTTTGCAGTTTCTGTGTTGGTGTACCTATAGTTCCATTGTTCTATGCTATTTTCACGTATTTTATTTTTTACAAAGGAGATGGGGCATTTGTCGTAGTGTGGTTTTGTTTTTCTATTTGTTGCTGCCTCTTTTGCTAATTGGTCCGCTCGTTCGTTGCCTATAATACCTATGTGTGCTTTCACCCAGTAGAAGTTGATTTCTTTACCGTTTTCTTTTATTTTTGCTACTTCAGTTCTTGAGTTTGTTGCGATTAAATTATTTATATTTATGTTGATTAAAGAATCTAGGGCTGATTTTGAATCGCTGTATATATTTGTTTCTGTGTATTTAGTTGCTAGGCGAATCGCTTCGTAGAGCGCTATCATTTCGGCTTGGTAAACTGTGCAGTAGTAGTTTAGTTTGAATTTCCTATATTGTGTTTCTTTACTGTTTTTCCATACAGTGATGGCTGCTCCAACTTGATCGTCAGTTTTGCTTGGTGTCTTCAAAATTTTTGTAGTTTCTTTGGCTGGATGTGGTCTGTCTCTATAGTTTGGCTTTTCTTCAATTTCTCCGTCGCCTATCAATTCTTCGAAGTATCTTCCTTTTTTAGCTTCATAAATTAGAGCATTTTCTTTTATTTTTATGTCCAGTGGTAGCAGTCCTGTTAATAGTATTGACTAAGCAAGGTCTTAACAGCTTCACCGGACTACTAATGCGAGCGCTTAAGGTTCTCAGCCGCTTTTATTTTGACAACTAGCTCAAGGGTGCGCGGCACACCTCGGCTTTGGCTGTTGCCTGATACATGCAATTCGCGACCTATCTTTTTTTTTACGTGGGGAAATCCCTTATGGATACGCCACCCTCCCGGGGGAGAGGGTGTGTTATGCCCGACTCTCACTGACTAAAACCCCACGGTGTACCGTCCGACCGTATTATTGGGGCGGCAAGGGATCATTCTAGCTAATCTACCTTGTAGAGCCGCCCCAACGGTCCGCCCGGCGAAATGTGACTACCTGTACCTATAGAGAGACAGACTGGGTACACACCAGCTGTCTCCCCTCGTCCGCCGGACTTGTGCAATGAGGAGATGAGCCCATCCCCTCAGGTCCGGCTACGGTGGCAGGAGGAGTTAGGCAAAGTGACGCCTCCTCCTGCCGGTCCTCCGTTGGCGGAGACGGCCACTCAGCGGGTCTGCCTGACGGGCCCTCTCTGCCGCCTCTTTCTGCGAGATGACCTCCTCGTAGAAGGAGGCCATTGCTCGCCAAGCCTGTTCGCTACCGAGCATGGCCGAAACCACACTCGGCAGCGACAAATCCACTCCTACGCCGCCGTCATAATGCGGCGCTGTACCCCCCACGCAGCACACTCAGACAGCGTGTGCTCCGCGGTATCTTCATCAGCGTCGCACTCGTGACAGACGGCGGTCGGCTCCCTGCGAGCGATCCGGTGCAGGTACCACCCGAAACAACCGTGTCCGTGTCCGTGTCCGTGTCCGGAAACAGCCCCGCGAAATGTGGCTCGAACTACCAGCGCCCGTCCAGGGTGAGGCCCAAGTACTTCATCTGGGTCCCCACGCGGATCCGGGCGCCTTCCACCATTATGTGGGCCCCAAGTGGTGGCCCTCGCCGAGGTCCATGGAAGAGTAGGGCCTTGGTCTTCTCGAGGGCCACCCTGAGGCCCAGCCTCCTAATGCGCCTGACCACGTGGGTTGTGGCCAACGTGGCCAGGCGCACCAACTCCTCCCAATTCCCCCCTCCCCCCGGGCTACGATTAAGGTGTCGTCCGCGTAACATATGAGGCGCGCTTCGTATGGGTAGGTCCCTATGGAGATCGACTCTCCGGACGTACCACGGGGCACCGGTCACTTTACGTAAAACGCGGTTTTGAAGAACCTGCATCTTATGAAACTTATCTTTCGACATATGCGCAAAAACAGGACTACTATATGTCATAATAGGACGGATACATGTCTTATACAAAGTGAGCTTGTGTCTGAGGAACATCTTACTCTTATAACAAAGCAAAGGACGGAGGCGACCCAAGACCATAGCGGCTTTGTTTCGCACTCTATCTATATGTGACTCGAACTTTAAATGTTTATCTAATGTAACACCGAGATATTTGACCTCGCTGGCCCAAGTTATATTGGTTCCGTATAGCCTGATGGGCTCGAGGTTATTACTACGTCGTAAGGGATCGAAAAGTATCACGGTGCTCTTATTAGGATTAATCGGTTCAAGTAAGTTCTTGATGTAAGTAGGTACAATCACTCCGATCTGCAGTTGTCTCTCTCTCGCACTCTATTCGGTAGTTCGAGTAGAGTGCGACAGAAAGAGGTTCTTTTAAATGCTATTCTTCAAATGTCTCCCGGTTTGCGTTTCCTCTTAACTTTAGATATTCTTTGTTTTGTGTACTTATATGGACACAGGTTCGCGGGAATGTTCTCTAGAAATAAAGCTATTTCTTCCAAATCAGAAGATTTATTCTGAACGCAGCCCCCGCTAAGCGAAGCCTTCAGGTCCAAGACATTCTGTGGTATTTTGATCCATGCAGCATCATGTGTAGGTATGCTCCGCCGAGACTGCGCTGTTAGGTTATTAAGAACCACTTCCTAAACGTGATAGTTGTATACTTTATATTAAATATATAGGTAATAACTACTGAGATATTATGGACCCTAGAACCGCTACGGTGTGACAAGTGCTATCTGCTGGAAGATAAGTAGCTAATATCCAGTAACATTATAATTGAGTACGCAAACGTTTTGGAGATGATTCGAATATTATCTAAATATATTTTTTGTTGAAAAAAAGGTTTTCTTTTTTATACTATGTCGGTAGCAAACAAGCATGCGGGCCGCCTGATGAAAAGCGGTCACCGCAGCCTATGGACGCCTGTAACATCAGAAGCGTTACATGCGCGTTGCCGACCCTTAAGTAACCTATTGAAGGTCGTACCTAGGTCGTGAAGTTATATTTTTTGTGTATTCTATAAGTATATTAGTTAACTACAGTTCTCGGACAGTGTTTATTAAATTCTGTGCTTATAATATGCTACAAACTGTATAAGTATTGGGATCTTGCTTACTGAATACCTTGGTAATCTAATCGTTGGACAATGCTATGATTTAAACGATTCAATCTATTTTTGGATATACCTAAGTATAGCCATGTTTTTACAAACTCCGCTAGGTTCATCACAATTTATTTCAACGAGTAGTTCTTTATACTCAGACTGCATTCCTTAGAAAGACCTCAGAAGTTGTATGCATATCGTAAAAGGCTTAAAAATACTAACATATTTAATGAAATTAATTCGTGATTGTGTACGAATCCAAATAAAAATAATAACAAATACGTGAATTTTTGGTGTTTTAACTTCTATTTTATATAGATTGTCATATGTCGATAACAGTTTATCGAAATACAAAGTTGCTCTGAGAATTTTAATTTCTATTAAAAAATGTAACCTTCGTGATTTTAGTAGGCATTTGCTAAAAATATTGCTATTCGAAAAAAATACGAAGTATGATAAAAAAACGACAGATTTGTCAAAACAATGTCAATTAGATATGCCTATGTACTTTGAACTTACTAACTTTGAACAATAATGTTTTATGCCGATATACCTACTATTTATTATTGTAAAGTTTATATATTTATGAACAACGATCGTTGCTTTAATTTTAATTTTATTTATATTCAGTGGTGAAACACACGCAGTGTCGTTTATTGCGTTATTGAGGCGATGGTGGCTCAGCCGTTAGAGTGTTCGGACATCTCGTCGATCGATGTAGATTCGAATCCTTGTGAATGACTCGAAGTTTTTAATGAAGGCAACCATTCTGATGAGACCATAGCATGATGGAGGACACTACTTACTTACTTACAGTAACTACCACCCTCAACGTCTGTCGCCTAGATATATATACATAGGTATAGGTGTGGTCCACTAGCTGCACTTGAGAGCCTAGAGGCTTAGGGTGATTACCACCTCAGATCAGACCGTCGTTTAACATCAGGTGAGTTAGTGGTCAAACGCTAGAACCTATAAAGAATTAAATATAAAGGTACAGCTATAACTATATATTCTACGCTCCCATATGAATGTGTATGGCTTAGGAAGGACCTACGCACGTGACGTCGACTGTTAATTAATTCATTAATCTACTGCGATTTTTTGTCGTTAATTTTTATTTATATTTTTTTAGTACCGTGATGTTATAAACAATTACCTTTATAAAAAGATCATGTGCGCAATAAATATCATTTGATTTTATCTACTGGTGTTATTAAAGCTAATACGAAACATACGAAAAGCATTATCGTATGTACACGTATGTACGTGTATCGTATGTACGTATACATATATCGCCAGTAGGTACCTATCGAGCAGTTTTACGGAATACATTTTTGGTTTGATGACTATACCGATGAAGAAAAAAGTGTATAAAATGATTGAAATACATCGAAGGGGATAAGGTACCTATATAAGTATAAAACATCTGAAACATATAAAGAAGTAAGTAAAATGTATTAGTGTAAAAGTAGTGAAATTGACTCAAGTGATAAGTTTTCAGTCTCTTCAAAAGAAAGTGTCATTGATAGCGTTATTAGGAAACAATATGGGTAGATACCTATACACCCGCAATACTTTTAGTTGTGGTTTCAGTTCATTTACTTAACAAAGGTTGCGTCGACTCTCTGCATGTTATCTGTTCTTTACTTTTATATTTATTATAGTTACGCCTCACTCGCAAGTTCAAACCTATGACGTGAACTCACTTCACTAAGAACAATTTATTGACTAACACATTATTATTAATAATAATAAAATAAAGATTTCAGGTCTTTACTAATTTGTATTTAGTTTTACAAGGTATATGGGATATACGTAATACAAAAATAAACCAAATTACATAAACATAATATTTTAAGATTTCATTAAATTGGTTTTAGTCAATCTGTTACTTAACATTTTTAACCTTGAAGTACTTGATTTTCGAAAATGTCATTAAATATTTAAATATATCGACATACAACACGTATCGATATCCATTTTAAGGTTATTTCATTGAGTAGCGCAGCATTATTAAACGCACTATATATACTATGGTGTATTTTGTATCGCCCTAGACAATGTATTGCGGAGTTAACGTAGGTATACGCTAAATTATGATCGAATGCCCAGAAACAGGAGCAACCGCTGTCACCTGGTGTTCCGCAGCCTGTTCGTCCTGCCGGTCGCAATGCACCGCACCGCGTCACTCAATAATCTCGTGATTGTTACGTAAAAACATTTAGCGGACGAGCTCCGCCCTCGAGTCCGCCCAGCGTATAGTTTAGCCGCGGAGTGGGCGAGGGCGGAGTGCGTCGGCGCGAGAGCCAATGACGGCGAGGCGGCGGACCGGGGCGAGGCGAGGCGGGCGGCGGCGAGGCGGGCGGTGGCGGGCGGCGCGACAGTAACGCGAGGCGCGCCGTTCCGAGCGTGTCTTCCGCATGTGTGGCGCTCCGAGTGCGGTCCGGGGCTCGCGCGAGTGTTGTGCTAGTAGTGCTGTGCCTTGCACCTTCACCGTGACCGAGCGCGCCCTCCACCGGGAACCCTGCGCGGGATATCATAACAAACAGCCGGCCGCGTCCCGCACCTCCACACCCCCTCAATACCTTTATTTGTACGTAGTTTTGCAGAATTTACTCTATTCCGTTATAACTACCTAGGTAATAATATCATTGTACTTATCCGGGGACATAGTGTGTGTGTGTGTGTGTTAGTGATTCAGCACAAATGAACCTAAATAGTGTCGCAGAACCCGTTCCAAATGATGCGTTTCTGTTGGTTCTCGGGTTTATCCAGTCTCTCGTGTAGGTACAACCGTGGTACCACTTCGCTTCGTTAACACAAACGGCTGGTGAGTGCTGCAAGTGGTTCAGTGCGGCCGACGGACTCTATGTCTTGACTTTCGGTTCATTTGTTACATTTATAAAAAGTTCTAACTCCGGTTAAAGTTATGTTATTGTGTTGTAAATACTTTTATAATATATTCGATAGTTAAATAACAGAATTGCAAATCAATGTTTATGTTGTGTCGTATTATTTGTTTCCGTATTATCTGAACCGCAAGTTAAATAAAGAATGTATATTTTAGAGAGAATTTAAGTAACGTACAATCTGAATTAAAAATTGTATATTATTTTAAATACATATAGTTTGATGTGTGTAGGTACCTATTGGTATTTTCACTGCGCCTACCGTATCTATTTATTAAGGGAGGGTCGTGGCGGCCAGTGTATTCACAGCTAAAGTACGTTTAAAACTATGGTAGCTCTTCGTATGGTGTATTTAATAATGTTTCCGTTACTATGACATTATAGATATAAGTGTGTAGTTTTCAACGTTTACGTAATCGACTGGAAACCAGGTTCTAAAGTAAGGTTAATTACGAACACGTTGATACGTATATGCGAGTTGCATTTATAACGGAATACAACAGAGTTCATGGCAGTGTTTTGTGAAAAAATTATTCATATGATATGAAATATAATATAAACCAGTAGGCACATCGTATTGTTACCACGTTTACCTGTAAAGATATATCTATGAGTAAGTAGCTATCGGCCGCGGCCGTGACTCCTGACATCTGAACCCGGGACTGCGGCCGATGTGATTTCATATAAATACGTTTACTGTTTTAGTATACAGTGTTCTATTTTCACATCTAATTCAGTTTATATTCTGCGAATCATAGAGACTACATTCACATCAGTTCAAGTGATTACGTACTAGTAGAGTTGTTTCTAAATGTACCTATACCCAGGGTTTTTTTTGGAGAGGCACGCGGGTGCACGTACTGCCTTTAAAGGGAATTTCGAGAGTATCGAAAAATTGCCAACTGAAATGAATGAAAGAGTTTGAAAAAAAATCTCTCTTGGTAACCTTTACAAAAAAAAATGGATTTTTTATAATAGATCAAAATATACAAATGCAAAATCTAATCTGTATCTCTTAAACAGTTACCGCGTCGCACACTGATTTGTCTCTGTAGTAGAGGTCATAATTTTTTTATGGACATTTAATTTTCTAAAATTAACGTGCCCCTAAAAAGAAGTGCCAAAAAAGGTCTACCATTACCTATTATCTATTCATGGAAACATTGGAGTGTCCGTGTGTGATGTACGATAGTTGAGTTCATCCGAGGCGACGCACTCTCAACACTCGGTTTTTTTTTTCGAACTGACTACGCTATTGGCCCGGCAAGGCCTTAATAGCTTCACCGGACTACTAAGGTGAGCGCTTAAGGCACTCAGCCGATTCTATTTTGACATCTAGCTCAAGAGTGCACGGCACACCTCGGATGGGCTGTTGCCTGATACATGCAATTCGCGACCTATATGAGCTAAGCTAAGCTACATATTCATATTTATACGAGTTATTGAAACATATATGTGTACCAAGCATACATACCTCAATAACTCTTTTATATATTTCGTATCGGATAATATTCTAAACTATTTCAGTTTGATAAGGGAAAAAAGATAAAGCCCTTCCACTTGCACTTTATTTTGTGTCGGATAATTTTCTAAATTATTATTATTTTTTATTTTTTTATGTCATAACTGGCAAACGAACTTGTGGGTCACCTGATATTAAGTGATCACCACCGTCCATGGACACTAACAACACCGGAGGAGTCGAAAGTGCGTTGCCAGCCTGTGTTTGGGGGCAAGGGAGTGAGTGAAGGGGGAGAGGAGAGGGGAAGGGAGGTGGTCCTCCGGCGCTCTCACTGACCGAACGAAACGCAACAATGGCAAGAACTGTTACTTCACGTCGGTTTTCTATGGGTCGGGTGGTAGTACCCCGGACGAGCCGACCCATTCATGCTGAAACCAATAATAGTTTCAACGTGGCTCTACCACTCTTATTTCAGTTCGATAAGGGAAAAAATTAAAACCCTTCCACTTTCATGTGTAAACGTGTGTGCGTGCATGTGTGTGGAGGTGATATGTGTGATGTTGCAGTGTTGTAAGATTTTTTGTCACTGTATTTGCGCGAGCAGCGTTCTCAAGGGCTCCACGCCGAGGGAACGGACCTAGGCTTGAGCCGCTGCTTGGGCTAGTCTGGTGAGGGGAAGCGAAATTTAAAGCTTTTTGAAAGTAGCTGGTAGCTAGTAATTTTACGTGCACCAAGACAGACGGTATCTCCAGGTCCCTGTGGAGATCGGTTCTCCGGACGTACCATGAGGCACCGGTTCAACACTCAGTGTCGGTACTGATTATTAACTCCTATTTTGAATGGGCCTTGTGTAGGTACATAGAGAAGAAGCGATATATTTATAAATAAGATAATTTTTGATTACGTATTGTTAGAATAACAAATCTCTTACTGAAATAAAACTTAATATTGTTTATAACGGAACGCATTATGTAAGAGTTTACGTGTAGTGTGTACACAAACAATACCATACGTCGCTATCATTAAACTAAAATTGAGCATCTCAAACAAAAACCAATACTGTGCAGTTGTTTAACAATAATTACAATTAACCCCACGCATATAAATAAAATCAAAATGTCTGCTGTTGTCCGGATTAAATAATATTCGAAACGGCTGAATTGATTTTAGCGTGATTTTTACAGGAAGATAATGAATATTTCATAAGACTATATAGGCCGCATGCCATTATGCTATTATGTAACGGTTACACAGGAATGATAATGTTTAACAGAAGTCACTTAATCTATCTATACATTTACCTATCTTTCTTGCCTATTACATAAGGTAACGTTTCCGTGTCCATTAGCGTGCTTGTAACTCGAAAACCATTCAACTGATTTACATTGATATTTTTAAAATTATTGACTGAATTTGACAAAATTGTTGAACACAACATATTATGTTAATGGATATCTCAGAATATATGTTAGATTTTAAAATACTCGTATTAAATATATGATTTATATGATGCGAGTTAGTTCTTCAAAATTGATGAGTTGTGTAATATGACAAAGTGACAAAAAAAGAAATCGAATATTATGTAACCAAATTGCTTATTGGACACTTATAACGCCACATGAGTACATTACAAGCGTGCGAAACCGGGGCGAGACACTAGTTTAAATATAAAATAAGCAATATAATCTCTATAAAGGTTTATGAAAAAAAAACACGGACCCGCGATTGAATAAAATCTAAAGTTCCGTTCCGAATCCGTGTTGAAATTTGAACTACTGAACAAAACTGAATGCATTTTCTGTTTTTTTTTTTTTCGATCTGACTATGCTATTGGCCTAGTAAGCCTTAACAGCTTCACCGGACTACTGCATTATTTGATTTAAGTATATTTTAGTTATCTTAAAGGGCCTAATGAAATCATATTTTTTTAAAGTAAATAAATACTTAAGAAATACCAGGTTACTGGGAAACAATCAAAGCATTTTATATGAATGAAATCGCAGACAATACTCAGAATTGTTAAATACTCTCTAATTTTTAATATTGAAAATCAAAAGTACTTTATTTAATTTAGGTTCTCAGAAGGCGCTTTTAAACGTCTAAGCTACCACCGGTTCGGACAATCGACTCAGTCATCGAGAAGAACTTTTCCAATTAGTTTTAATGGAATTATAAATATCAGCACAATAACATATATGAATAATAACATTAAAAACAATTTAAACCTGAAAATAAAAAAAATGTCCTGTCTAGCTATTCTCAGTACGACGCTTTTTTTTTGGTTAGCTATTTTGATTGGCTATTTCATTCGCTAGAATTAAAATTCCACAGTGGTGGTCGAGTTCTTGCCTGAATGTAGAATTATTATATGAAAAGATGATCGCATCTATAGCATAATCCTAATCACTGCATAGATTTACTCACACTTTCCTTACCCTTGTACCCCCCGCAAACCTTAATTCCTTATATAACTCTACGTGTTCAGTGCACAGTACAGTCACTTTGCCGTTCTAGAATTTTAAAAAAACAGGGATCAAAAAATGTACAAGTGGAGCGTTACATTAATTTACAATGAGCAAATGCGATAGTTCATTGATTATATATGATTCCTACCTTCCTATACCCATAACATAAACTCCACAGTATTGTACCCACTTACGCATATTAATCGTAGCGAAGTTAATTCTCAGCGCCGAGGAGCATTGCCTCCAAACACAGTTTAATAAACAGATGTGTGTCCGTACGATATCTTTTATTTATGAGACGCAGTATCCTTATATGTTGTACGCGTAGAGAGTTACCCGTAGCGGACAGAGACAGGTTTATTGTACACCTCTGAAGACGTTTTATATTCCTGCATCTGAGAGGTCATTATTTCCTCGTAAAATGCTTTACCTCAATTATATTCTACTAAATTACAAATGAGATACGATTTGAGTTTCGCTTCTATTCACAACTAGCTGTGCTCGCGACTACGTCCGCGTGAAATGTCAATTATTAACACAGTGATTAGTCAAATCATAGGATTGTATTGTGTATTCGACATCGGTGATTTATTTTGCCTTACCCTTTTTGAACGATTTTCTTCTCCGAGACGCAGCGTGACACTACAGTATGTAGTTGTACATCGTATATATTTGAAAAATATTAGTGTACGGCCAGAATGGACGCTCAGATTTTCAAACAGATGCATTAACACGTAGGTGTCCTGAGGGGCGCGCGTGCGGTGCTCTTGGTCGCTGCACGCCCCGCTGAATGCAGATTCACTTAATCCGTACACTTACAGCTACGATCATCTTCGATGGATGCACAGAGAGAGGTGTAAGTTCCAGACATCACATCTGGAACCACCCTATAATAAGCTTTCTGTTTTGTGTTTTCTAATAAGTAAGATAAACATTAAACATATATACAAATGTGATATATATATATGTAAAAACTAAATGTTATACTGGTGTATAGACTATAACCATACTATATTACGTCAAATTCAGTCACATAAATTTTGCAAACTACATTACAAACGACAGACAGAATTTTTTTTTAAAAACTACGGAAATGTGTTTTGTCGTTGACTCTAAACCCCATTAGAGTATTTTTTCTTTAAAATATGTAATGTACATATCTCGTCCCGTTACCCTTTCATTATATGTATAGATATCAATAAAATGAACGAATAGTTTACAACGAAAACGGTTTTTATGAAACGAGTATCATCATATACATTTTCTTATGCGATTTTTTGGATAAAATATTATACTGCCCTAAGAAAGAGTAACACGTAACCAAGAGAAGGACTCTGACACACTTCAAAGTGTACGGAACATTTCGACTGGTGCTTCGCGACAAGTTTTCAACTTGGAGGTATACCCATATATAGTTAGGCAGGTTTTTTGATAGTAGGCTAATTTCATAATTATAATTTATTTACAACATGCAGAATAAAATAAAAGTGCGCGGCGATGCTATTGTAGTAGCGCGGCGAAGGATTTCGACTAAATATTTAAAAAGTACATGTGTTTGAAAGAACTTTCCCACTTTGTATAGGTATTACAAAACGATTAAAATAACGTATAGATTAAACCAGTTGTGTTAAAACAGAATAATTTCTAAATGCAGTCCCTTTGTTATCAATTTAAAAAAATCGTTTTATAAAATTTGAACAATGTGATATACCAAGTTAGTATAAAGTTGCTCTCTTTAGACATTCCTAAATGTATGAAATTATTTAAAACCAATCGTAATGTATTATATGTGAGAATTTTACTTCATTTTCATGAATTTATTAAGATTTTTGTGATTGAAGTGTTGAAGCTTGATTTAGTGCTATTTCAAATTCGCTGTAAGTTGACATTGACATTCCAACGATTCCCATATTTATTTTTAATGAGGTATCAATATGATCGAGATTCCCCGCTGGCATGAGTATGCGGTTGCACGTTTCACTGTCAGATCGCTATTTAATTTTGACATCGCCGTGATTTCGTGTATTTGGAAATTTATATTTGTAGGAGGCAACGGCTTCGCGGACCATTTCAGACGTTGTGGATCTACCGATGTTGTGTGCTACTCCATTATATTATTCTGACTTAGACCGATCTGTAAAAAAACTATTCCTATACGATTAAGATATCGATTGTACTTAAAATACTAGAACTCTGGAATATTACTTGTAAAGCTTTGAGTTTTATCTTGGGTAATGTGCGACATAGGTTCTAATTCTTGAGAATGAGCCGCAGCTTCCAGTGAACGATAACATCTTGATCACCAACCAGCTTCAAGTTAGAGATCTGTCGCCAAGCATTTATGGGTGTGTTCTAGGAGTTGAACATGAGAGCCACTCCACCACTGTGTAGACCGCATCGTCATCTAATATTAGGTGACATTGTGGCCAAACGCTAATACCTATTAAGTATTTAAAAAATCATACAATTACAAACAGCTCAATCGAGCATGTGAAGAAAACATATGTAATAGTTTACAAGTTTTTCTGATGGCTTTTATTATTCTGTTATTGAGGGTGGTTTCTGCGGGCTTGTTGCTTCGGGCCATATAACTTACCCATAACTTTTTAAAATAACTGTCTATAGAGTGATCTAAATATTTCAACTTCAACAAGAAGGTATTTATCTCGCTAAAACGCTTGCTCACGTGTAATGGCGGTACTTCCCTATATAACACTTTTAACCGCAATTTTTAATTCCCATGACTACTTTTTTATTTAGTCTACTTTATATAAAGTAAGAACGGTTTTGCGTATAAATAATGTGAGTTATTATTTTGGAAAAATGTTATATCAGTTATCTACTCTGAACAAAAAATAGATATGGACATTGAATGCGCTCAACACTACCGCGTCTTTTGGAATGATACATATATATATATATATATATATACATATATATATATATCCATTCTTCAATGTTGTACTATGTGTAAATATTTTATTACGACTTTATACAACCAACAAAAATTCGTAAAATCGACTGTAAAATAATCACTGTTTTTTTTAAGTGCCCGACCTCCGTTATTGACGTTCATAAGTGCCTTCTTAGGGCCTAAATTGAATAAAGTGTTTTTGATTTGATTTCAACCGTTCCTAAAATGTTAGGTTATTTTTCAAGATCTTCAAGTTATGTACATGTTAAATATGAAGATCTTTTTTTATATAAAATCCTTATGAACGGCAAAACTTCAACTGGACATCTTAAAAGAATTAAACATGTTATATGAACGATTAAAATTGGATTTAGCGTATTTTGAAATTTAACGAGTCATATATTGTATGCGCGTCGCGGCGGAGTCAAACCGTAAAAACGGTCCTCATTTGCATATTAAATTAAAGTGAAAATAATAAGCGAGTTTCGGAAGCGATCCCCGACTGAGTAGAACATGGGACTGAGACTGAGAAGGGCCTGTAGAGAGTGTTGATAAGTACTAATTAAAGTTAACTCTCTACCAGTGAATATAAGTTCCCATTTTTCTTACCTATTAAATAGTGGGTAATCACAGTACTGTCATTTAATGGGACACCTAAATATATATGCAGGAACCCCAACTTTGGTTTGCTTTTTATTATAAACGTATTCACAGAACAAAAATTATAAATGTTAATGTTATTCTAGGAAAACGGTTATATTTGGGTGCAATAAAGTTTATTTTTCTACATGTTGAAGTTATAGGTTAAAAGAAAAGAATGAGTCTTCACCATGAAATTAGCAAAGATATTTAAGAGTTATTAATGGTCTAAATAGAACGAGCAGTTAAAATATTAACTACTTTAATTGGTTTAATATGTTGTTGGTAAATAGTTTGTAGATTACATTTTCGGCTTTTTGATAATGTACCAACACGGTTGACTTCAGACTCTGTTGAATTCGTCGGTTTGAGGATCTTTCCGCGTGCCACTTGTTGTACAATCCGAGCCAAACATTCACCTGAACACGAATCCGAAGGCGTTATGCAGCGTGTCCATATTATTGCGATTTATGTCCGACATCACAACTAATCATTTAAATTAGTGTCATAAAAGTACATATTCGTAAAAAAAGTTATTGTCAGTCGCGCACTCGCGAATGAAAGAAGTACGATATATAATCTTTGAATGAGAAATTTCATACGACGAAAATGTTAACGCTCAAGATCTCGAGGAATACTTATATCGTAGAAATTAAATTCTCTAAAACTTTGTCATTTATTTATTTTTATGTTGATATTGAGTATTTATCTAAATACGTTAAAAAAATAAAATACTAATTTACAAATTAGTTTTAATGATCCGTAACAATCTCACAGGTGTGCATTACAATTACGCCGCAATATGCACTTTTCAGTTATTATATTAGCTATTATATTGCTTGTTATATGTTACCCATTGTGTTATTTTATAATGGTAGCTGTTAGTTTTCCTAAAATAAATATAATAACGCTAAGTAATGCTGAGTTAGAGGAACATATAATTATTGTGTAATGGGAGTTCTTTTCACGCTGAGATAAATTACTTAATGTTAGTGTAAGGGTTCAAATATTAAAGGAATTTTTTGGACATTTTCAATAAATTTTCGGTAGCGATTGAAAAAAAAAATGTTGTAAAAGGCCCTATCTATATACTATGTACGTAGAGTCTTAGATATTTGCATGCAGTTGTGTTAGTTGGTAACTATCGTGATCTCTCTAGGAGAGGTTAATTAGTTTCACAGAGTACATTGAACTGCTTTAAGTAATGCTTGGTGTGTTGTGGATGTGCAGGAGGCGGTGGGGGTAGCGGCGGCGGCGAGGGCGGCGGTGCCGGCGAGGGCAAGGGCGGCATGCGCTACTGGTGGTTGGAGCGGCGGGGGTGCGG
>MU160147.1:31625-48270 GCA_015888305.1 Antheraea pernyi | reverse complement strand
GTTATCATAATCCCATTGTAAATGTTATAGATTTGGATATATCTCCACTCGAAAATGATAATTAAAAGATGCGATCAATTGTGAATTGTAAGCGATGTTAATAAAGTTTGTCTTAAAGAAACAATATGACTTCACTAAAAATCGATTTCTACCCCTTCCTATTTTCATTTCCACATTACGAAGTTTCACTTCTTCCGCGCGGATAGACTCGACGCACTATCTTTTTTATCTTTTATTCACCTCTTTAGCCAGGTTGTCTTCAAAATACAACCCTCCACCTGTTGTGCCCCTTATATACATTTAGTAAGAAGTTGTTATTTTTACACTACCACTTCAGTTTCATTTTTTATTTGAAGATGGCGTTACTTTGTGGAAATCCATCATTCAAAATTTCAGTGGACGATACTTTTGCACTTCCGCCTGGAATTGATTGGCCGTTAACACGTTTTACTGCAACAAAATAAGTAAATGGATTTAATATATTCAGATGATCTTATTAGTCATCGTTTTTTACATAATGTTCCGCGCGGACGGAGTCGCGGCCACAGCTAACTGAAATATAAAACTTCTAGTTATATTTACACGCCGAAAGATGGGTGTATACACACTTATGTGTACTGATGAGCATTCATTGATAAACAGTGATTTTTTGACTGATTAAAAAGCAGAAATGTCACCAGCTATATCCTACCTTCTTACCTAATAATAAAATGTATCTACATACGTGTTTGTGTTACGTATCTCTTTTGATGAAATTAATCTATATTAATTATTGAAACTGATCTATGCTGCTACTGCATATACTCGTATGTACCTACTAGCTACATAGTTTATTTATATATGTAAATGTTTGTATTGTTTAATATAAAGGTAGTGTAATAATGTGTATTATTACTAGCTTTTGCTCGTGGCTTCGCTAGCACTATGTATATATAATACTATTTTTTCCTTGATGATGTGTCGTTTTCTGCACTCAGTAGAACGAGTAGGCAAAATTTTATGATCATTAGTGAAGTAGTTACCGCATGAAAGCGTAACAAACAAATAAACTCATAATGACATTTATAATATTACTTTCGCAATAAATTATTATAATATCTATCTATTATTACGATTACCATATTCGTTGTGAGTACAATAGAATATGTATTCGTATCGACGATCAAACAGTATAGGCAATGCAGTGATACGCTTGTCGCTCAGTCTATCAATAAAGCGGCGCGGCGTCTCTGTCAGTAAAATATCAAATAAACAATCATAATCGCCAGCCGAGCCGCTGTCAATCAAAATATCGCGTAACATAAATTGTTACTACACTAGACCAATTGTATTAGTTTTAAACTTTTTAAATAAATCGTACTCTTTGAGACATATGTCAGTTTAAATTTTGTTTTAAATTAAATTTGTTAAATAATTAAATTTGTTTAAAATTGTTTGTATGTTAGATGGAATGAATCGTGATTTTGATACCGATACTAAAGAACGTGTGTCAACATCAATATTGAAACCAAATACTCAATAATGTTCAAATTTGACTTAAATGCCAGATTACAAGAGTCTTGTAGGTCCAGTCCCGTCTTGCGCTAGTCTTGCAGGGGTTAGTCTTGGTATTGGTCTTGCAAAACTTCGACGGTTTTGGTCATGGTATTGGTCTTGCAAGAACAAGACCAAGACCGATTTTGGGCAACACCAACGTAATATTTGTTATTTTCAATAGTTTCCAAATATAATCACAAGTTCCACGTTAATAAAAAGAAAAGGAGCATGTACCAGGGAGCATAGGCAGGGAATAAAAACAAAGCGACCGATCGTATTCAAGACTATCAAAACTCAAACTGGACACCCTCAGCAACAATATAATTATGAAGTCTGGCGATAGCGCGGCGAAGTCGACTGCGTTGGCGGCGGCAAAGATGATACAATTCTGAAACAAACAAAAACTGAACGTTAGATTGGGAGTTAGAATCGCGCACGTCTCGCCCGATTCGAAAAAAACACGGCCATTACTTAAAGTGAAGCGAGTCGAGTCGCGCGACAAAAACATACGAACGGACCGCTTTGTGTGGACAACCGCCGCCACCGCCGCCGCCTTCTCTCCTTAGACCTACTGTTTAATAATTGTAGGTACATATATAGGTACTTCGATCAACAATAACTAGATATCGGGTCGGTGCGAAAAATACGTCTAACTAAATAACAGCTCACTTGAAACGTGAGCTTTTATTTTGTTTAGTTTGTATGAAACACAACCAATGTAAGCACGTTTCACAATGCCGCAGTGTATTCAAAAGATGCAAAAATAATACCCGAATAAGTAATTTAACGGCCGGAGTATCTTACTTTCCCTAAATACATGTTGATAAGTTATATTTTAAGCTTTAAACTAACAGATAATATTAAATTTTGAACAAATTTACCGATTTTAAACCTGTGGTACAAATGTTTGGTCAAGGCTCGCCAACCACGCACAATAACGGGAAAAAGTACTTTATTCATTGTGTGTTAAGGTTGACTTCACACTGAATGTTGCCTATGTTGTCTTTTCATTTGTAAGTGACGGGAGTAATTTATTGCTTTGCTCGTTTTATCGTAAGTATTAAATAATATTTTGAACATTTGTGACTTTATTACTAGGTCTCATGGTTGTAATTAGGTTGAACTTAAAACCGTTTTAAAACTTTTTGTACGTGACCCTATATACTGTATTGTTGATCGAAGGCCGAGACGGATGCCGTCAGTTTTGATGGCCAGAGTAAGCAATACTAAATAGTGATTGTGTCACCCGTTACGAAAAAAACCAGTCCTGGAAACTATAATGTAACCATCTCACAGTTGACGTTTTTTGAAAATCATCAATTCAATCAAAATTTGCACTGAAGACTGTTGATAAAATAACTGTTTTTAATATAATCAAGAATATTACGACAAATGTTTAGGGAACTGATGACATATCTAAGGATTTTTTTGTTGTAGCACGGCAAAGTGACTGCACTGTGCCTGATGGTAAACATAGTACAATCCAAAAACAATGGCGACCACCGAGTGACACAGTATCCATCGTCGGTCGCCGCTGTTATGCCGGCCTGCGAAAGGCTGGATATGTACAGACTGATCCCGAAACGCGACCTGCAGAAACGAATCACTATGACGGGCTTTTTCGCTATATTCGTGGTGGTTGCGACCCAGTCGGGCTGTAAAACCCTACCACCCCGCTTTCGCCATTGTCTCGTCCGACATTCAGCAGGGTGCACCACGTGCAGGTGAGGTTGGCTTGGATGTCTCAAGTCTTCGATGTTATTCGACACCCCTTACACCCCAAAAGGATATGATAAGGCTCACACTTCCGGAAACCTTGGCAGCTATTACATCCATTATTAATGTGTCTATCAGTATAAATACATTTCCAGATCTTTGGCGATGTTCAATTGTTCGACCAATACAGAAAAATATGTAGTAACCCACAAAATTTCAATGCACTGCGTCCATTCCCTTCCCTGCTTGTCAAAAATTCTGGAACAAGTTGTGTACACCCAAGTTACAGAATATCTTGAACGTAACAGTATTCTACCGGATCTTCAATCGGGTTTCAGACATGGACGTGGTGCTACTACGGCTTTATTAGACGTTGTGAGCAATATTCTTGAGGCACGAGATCGGGGGGAGGGAACTCTTCTTGTTTTGCTCGATTTTTCACGAGCTTTTGATACTGTCAACATACATTTATTATTAACTAAGCTACGTTACTATGGATTCGACCAAAATACTATCAAATGGTTTCACAGCTATTTAGCTAATCGCTCACAGCATGTGGAAATAAAAAAAAAATTGGATCTTCGGTTGCTTCCTCCCTCAGACCTGTCACTCGAGGAATTCCTAAGGGATCTATTCTTGGACTTTACTGTAGTTATATACAGTGCCGACATTACCCACTGTTTGCATGATTCCTTTGATTGATTGATTTGAATCCTTTAGTGTTGTTCGTTGATATGGAATCCATACTATCACGTCCATAATGACAGGATCGAAGCTATCCAAAGACGTTTTGTACGTTATTTAGCATCAAAATTTGGACTAAGACGTAAACTGCCATCATATGAAACTAGGCTAAATCACTATGGGGTCAAAACACTCTCATCCAGGCGTAGTTTTACCTCTTATTCAGTCCTACACAAAATAATCAATTCCAAATGGGATACAGCAGAGTTGTTAAGCCAACTATCAATAAGCGCAAGAGCTAGCCGGAATCAAAATATCTTTCAGGTTCCACATTGCTCAAATAATGTCTCTTACTATAACCCATTATATAGAATGTGTAGAGAATACAATAATAACGCAAGGGATGTGGATATATTTTACGAAGATACAAGCAACGATAGTAATAGTGAAAGTATTCAACTGTTTTGTATTTAGTAAATATCATAATCTTTTTCTTTTTGTTATTTTTTTTTAGTTTATTATCTCTATGATTTTGTAAAATGTATTTAGTAACTATCATAATCCTTTTTTTTTTGTTATTCTTAATTATTTCTATAATTTTTTAACGGGGCCAATTATTCTGGTCTTCATTCACGAAAGATTTTAGGTACTCCTTAAGAGTGGAATGGCTACGCTCCAGCGCGCCTTGTGTCTGTGGATGATAGGGACTTGCCCATAATTGTTTTATCCTCAGATGATCACAGGTTTTCTTAAAAAGCTCTGCGGTGAAATTAGTCCCTTGGTCCGTTAGGATAGTTTTCGGTATCCCAAACAGAGATATGAAGTGTAAAATCAATCCCACCAAATCCAAATTCATGGTTTTAAGAAGCAAGATGCTAATTATTTATATTATATCCGCCAATTCAGTGATAAGGATTATGGGCAAGAATATAGATAGGGTTGATATAATTCGTAATTTGGGATTACTCATCGACACGGAACTTCTTTTTGAGTCGCACATAAATAATGTTATTAGAAACGGCTTCTATAAGTTAAAAGTACTGTATCGCTTTACAGTATTTTAGTATCACATTGAGGAACCTACTTCTTGACAGTCTAGTTCTATCGAGACTTAATTACTGTGATACAGTGTATGGTCCTCATTTATTATCGCATACTGATCGTTCCATCCAGCGTGTGCAGAATGTTTGTGCCAGATTTTGCTTCGAGGTTCCGCGCCGTGGGCATATTACACCATTTTTGAATGATGCAAATGTCTTAAAAATGGCAGCACGACGCGAGTTACGCATGGCTACGCTACTTTTTGGGCTAATTAAAACCCAAAATATCTGTATGACAAGTTAGAGTGGAGACAAGATAAGCACAGGTACTTTTCATGTTCTCGCACCATGACTAACCCATTATCGATACCTATCCATAGAACTACCGCTTTCAGAGGGTCATTTAAATACGCCGCCACTCGTTGTTGGAACAACTTCCCATCCCCACATCGATCCAAAAAGAGTAAACTTAGCTTTAAACTCTCAAATAAGCATTATCTATTGCAATTTCAAACTCAGTAATTAAAGTGACGTATAATGTATTCACACAGTTCTATTGTAAGCTCTGTTTATTGGTGTATTTTTTTTAAAATCTTGTTTTTCATCTAAATTTATATTTGTTTTGTTTAATCCTAAATTTGTGGTTATAGTAGCTATACCTCTTTAGTGTGATCATCCGCGACGTGTTATGTGTGTATGTGTTATTCGTTTGTTCGTTTTAAAATTTGTATTAAAATGAATATGTCCGACTGAACGTCCGTTTATTCATCATATAGGCTCCCATCGATAATCAGCGCTGCAGTACTACTTATATTATTGCAGATTTTTGCTGAATGGGTTCGCCAATTGTTGGACATCTATTTTTCATTTTGAAATGTATTTTTTTTCTGTCTAATTAGTTTGTGTAATTTAATTTAATTGTATGGTTGTTCCAACAATAATGTATTTATTTCTTTCTTTCTAATTGATGAATTTAAGAGCCGGACAAAATAACGGATAAAAATAATTTTATGTAGATTCATAAATCCTCGTAACATACGTATGAAACATAAAAGTAGTCATTTCGTTTTAGTTGATTTATGAATATGATTTATTGTTTTGTTGAGTTTTATAGAACATTTTGTTGAATATAATTATTTATATTGAAACATTTAGGAAGCGCGTTGCAGCGCTCGTGGCGCGCCGAGAAACATAGCGCGGCTCTATAAAAGAATATGAAACATATAAACGTTTTCACATTTATAATAGTATAGTAAGATAGCGAGCGCCACACTCGCTTTATAAAATATTAATTCTCGGAATACATGAGGAATGCATACCTCTTTTATTTTCCTAATTAATTTATTTAATTGTATTAATAAGAGGGACCGGTTTTTATATCAGTGTAATGTTTTCAACGCGTTTATTATATTCATCGTATCCACCGAGTATACAAACAAATATGCGTACACATATTCTAAAATACCTGATATTCTAAAATACACAGGAACAAAACCGCGTTTATTTTTCTTTTGAAGGGAAATGTAATACTTAAATATTATTTACATAGATATATTGAACAATTGATTTTTATTTATATAGATTAGTAGCGGTATTAATCATTATTGTCGACGCAATTTTGCCATTTTCAATTTTGAAATTACCGAAGTTTCTGCAATAGCACAATAGGATTTGAAATGTTTCAAATTTCAAGGCTCTTCATGTTTTGGAGAACCTGACTTAAATTCAAATCAAATGATTTGCCGATCCAAGGATGTTTTGTCATATATTTTACTTACTAAAATCCAAAGTTTTCATCCTGTGAATTTATTTATTCTCTGGAATAAGCTAACATATCTAGGTTGTTTAGGTTTATGGTTCGATGGTTCTTATAAGAAGAAATACATATCAGGATGTCGTTCGGTTGCTCAATACTATGGCGAAAACATCTGTCGTATTTTGCTTTTGAAATTTGCTGTAACACACCAGATGCTCTACATTTACATTTGTTAAGAACTTCAGTATAAACATATGTATAGATAAATACTGAGCAAACACTAAAAACAGGCTATAGATTAACTATTTAAAAAAAGGTATCTAAATAGTATTCACGGCAACAGACAAACTGACCTTTCCAGAGTCATTGATTCAGCCCTATAAATGTACAACAAAGTGTAAAATAAAGGTCTGTTCTTGTAATAAAATACAATTTTTTTTTTATAAAAACTAATTTTCGTTGTGCAAATGTTGTACTCTCTAAATAAAAATGATTGATTATATGGAAATCTTTGTTTTTGATGATTTATGTTAAAATTTGCTTTTTCTTTTGCTTGATAATTTTTATACTCTATCTACGGAGCAATAACAAGTAATTAAAGCATAATATAAAGTATTCATAAAAATATATTAAGTAATTATTTCGAATATTTCGCACCGAGCATTCTTTAACGTTATAGTTGTGCTCAATATCATCTATGATACCCAAAATATCATAATATCTACATAATAATAATAATTTACTTATAATATCATTGACAATACTTGTATTTCTAAATCTTATTTTAAAGAAATATCATTTTCAAATGATTAGTATATTAGAGCGAGCGCCTCGTGGTCGAACACCCGTCTCGCGGTATAATGTATGTACAAACGTGCGTTTGTGTTACCGATAGAGAGTGTGCCGATGGCGTCGCGCAATCTGCCGGCCTCGTTCTTCAACGCGGCGGTGGCGGCCGGCGTCGCGCCCGGTCCCCCCTGCGCCGGCGTCGACCTCTACGAGTACGACCCCTGGCACCAGCACTACTCGGGGTGAGTGTGCAGTGTACACGCCGTACAGTGTGTGACCCGAGCCGGGATAGTAACGCGGGCGTGCTCGCTCAGGTACGGACACGCGGCGCACCGGCACGCGGCCGAGTACCACGCGGCGGCGGCGGCGCAGGCGCACCACAGCATGGCGGCGGCGGCGGGCTACGGCGGGCTGCTGCTCGGCCGCGGCTCGCTGCACCACCAGTACAAGCCGGTGCCGGTCGAGTGGTCCGCGCAGCACCACGCGCCGCACCACCTCGACCCCGCCGGCTGCTCACCGTACTCCTATCCACCGGTGCCAGCAGGTCAGTGTTCAAACTGTATTCCCGATGGTTAGGTGCGACGGTGGCGCGTATCAAAGCGACCGTGTTGACGTGAGATCAGAGCGCGCAATAAATAACGGGTTCCGCTCGCTAATGATATCGTGGTGAACTCGGTACTAAAGACAGGCGGCGGGACGGTGGGAGGTGAGAGGAGGATAAAGCGGGCGCTCGTAACCGCGTCGTGTTTAGTAATATTCAAAGAGATTCCAGAACATCGCTCTCAGATATTTTAATTGTGATGATTTAAACTTTACATCCGAGTGACAAAACAAAGCGGCCCTGTCGCGTCGCCCTCCCCCGCCCTCCCGCGCACCGCACCGCATTTGCCATACCACGTCCGGGGCTGCTCATTAGCGCCGTTTGGAATACTCAAGTAGACATCTGAATTTGGTTGATTACTTTAATGCTATATTAATAAAATATAAATAACAAATATCAATACAAACATTACATTAACTATAACGCCTGAAAATGCATGTGGACAAATCAAAGAAATCATAATACATTGGTAGATAAAGAACAATTATATACATAGAACACAATACGTTTCTTAGGTTTCTTTTCCGACATTATTCGTACTGGGCATGTTCGGATATTATAGGTTATATGACGCATTGGCTATGTATGTAATTAGAATGTTGAGAGGAAGATTCTATTTCCCAGACATTCTTGCCGTCCTAAAGATGTCCGTTCCAAACGGCTATGTCATGAAAAGACACAAATATGCGAGAAGCGAGCACAAACTGATTTCTTCATGAATGCCACAATTAACAGGGTATACATATATATGGTAAATCTTTATTTGTGATCTGACGAAGCTCAGTTAAAAAATAATAATATGGGCTATTAATTATAAACAGATAAATTAGTGAATATACGTACACACATACAATGTGCTTTGGCTATACCTAGCAGTTAATGTTATGTGGTTAAGAAATAAAAAATGCCGAGGCAGTCATTAGAACTCCCATCAAAAGTGAAGAGTGAAAACAATGCAATAGCTGTGTCCTGTTTTGAATTTTGAAATTAATTACGATGTGGATTATTTATATTGTACATCTCTATATTGAAATTATTAACATTAGTCTGGTTTTCACATAAGTTATCAACTTTTATTCGTTCTTTGATTTAATATTGATTATAATTTCTTGATAAGTGCTTCAAATGTAACACTTCAGTACAAGTTATTTTTTTCAGAGTACAAAATGATTTTTCAGTTTTTATAAAAACAGACTTTATCTGGTAGAACTATTTTTAAGTACTTCTATTAGTTAGGCGTATGAAATGAAAAAAAATATGATATCTAGAAGCCAGACCAGAATTTCGCGCTGAGCGCTCTAAGTTTCATCGATTTGACTTTCTGTTATAGACCAGGGTAGAAAGAAGCCTTTAAAAATAATAAAAAGTGAGAAAAAAATAATAGTAGGATAAAACCCATTAGAAAAGGAGGGGAATATTATAAAAATGAAAGAAAAAATAATTTACGGGCGATCTGAGGTCGTGAAGGGGATGGGGGTGAGTTTTTAAGGGTAAAAAACGGTTTTTCTTGATTTCCGGCTAAACTAAAAGTCCTATCTAAAAAATTTAAATGGCAACGTTGTAGCTAATAAAAAGATCTAAAACTTTTGTATATACACTTTTCTCACATAACCTCAAAAGCCTAAAACCTCAGCGTATTTGGGACATAAAAAGGTAAGTTTTCACCAAATTACGTTAAAAAAACAAAATTTTTTTTGTAAAATATAAAAATAACAAAACCGAAAACTTGGTTTTTTGAATTTTTCACATAAATTTTGAGGTTATGTAAAAAAAAGTGTAAATACAAAAGTTTTAGATCTTTTTATTACCTAAAACCTTGCCATTTGACTTTTTTCGATAGGACTTTTAGTTTTGCCGGAAATCGAGAAAAACCGTTTTTTACCCTTAAAAACTCACCCCCATCCCCTTCCCGTCCTCAGATCGCCCGTAAATTATTTTTCCTTTTATTTTTATAATATTCCCCTCCTTTTCTAATGGGTTTCACTCTACTATTATTTTTTTTGGTTTTAAAAATTATCGACCCTGGTCTAGTATTTCAAGTGAAATAAATTATTTTTTTATTACTAGTTTTAGAGTTTTGATATTGTTTTTAACGTCGTTAAATAACTAAATACGAATAAAACAATCACGTACACATAAAAACAAAATACACTTTTATTAAGAGCTCATAGATTATTTGGCGAATATACTGTTTAATGGTTGCAAATGTTCTGAAGCATTAAATGTCGAACTTAGATAATATTCCCTCTACATATTACAAGTTATTTTAATCTTTGTTTGATTTATTTCCATTTGAAACTATCAAGAATTAGTGCACAGTACGTTTTCTGTCACAATAAATGAAGGCAATAGGCATTGAAACGTTTTGACTGTTGGTTTTATAGTGGTTTCAGTATAAAGAATGTGTCTGATATTTAGCATAAAATTATTATATCCGATAAGCATGATTGCTGTTAATGGGTTTTCGATTCGGTATTTTGGATGAAACTGGAGAATCGCTATGGAACATCTAGCCTATTGCTAAATTTTCTGAATAATAGCACTTAATGTCTAAATCAATTTTACTTTGTTATTCTTTCGACTGATCGAGTTGTGAACAGATTGTTCTTAAAATTCATAGGTTGTTTTTAAAATTCACTATTAAACTACTAGGCTTTACTGTTATTCATAAAACATCGTTAAACGTGTAAAATTATTTTACTTCTTTATTCTTTCGATTGATTATGTTACGAATTAGTTTTTCTTCAGTTTAGCTATTAGACTTTGACCTTTGGACCGTATTGCATTATGGCTTGGTTTAGGTTTTGTAAACGAGTATTGCTGAGATTAGTTAATTAATTTACAGAATTCTTAGGAAGACCGTCATGTGAACCTTGTTACCGAATGAAACAGAATTATTTATGTGCTTTCAAAATTCAATAGCAAAACTATTCCTTTCTTAGGTGAAATTCATAGTTTCATTAAGTTTTGTTTCGTGTATATTCTCTCTGACTGCATATCGATAAAATAAAAATAAAGACGTGTTTGAGGCCCGGCTCACTCTTATTATGAGTATCACGCCGTGTCTCGATAGTCTGATAGAGTTTGGGGCCACAGTTAAGGGTTAATATTATGTAAAGGGTTTTAGAAAATAAAGATATTTGTATTTGGGTATGTACGTATGTTCAGAGTGTGAGCAACGACTGGATGCTAACTATAGTACTATGCTGCATGTCGAACAACAGAATCGTTCACAAACGTAGAGGAGGTCGGGCTAAATCGTCGATATCGTATTTTTAAACACTTATTTACCTAATCTTTTCTTTTGTACTATTTATAGAGGATATTCTTCTGGGACGTGGTGGGGTCACAGCTTGTGTGCCCATTGATTTCGAATTCGCTATTTATGAAACTTGTACCTGTTTGCCTGTATTTCTACTGTATTCTATTTAACCCTAAAGAGACTTCCGATCATCGATTATAGTGAAATATTAAGTACAGAGAGGTAATACGCATGTCAAAATTGATGAGCTGTAAAAATTATCTGTCAACAATATACTCAGAATGTTTAATACATACACACAATAGTGCTGAACAATGACTCTTAGATAGACTCCTTAGATAACCTTTAGAAATACTAAACTTAAGTAGCAGAGAGTGAAAGTTGTGGAGATCTGCTATTTGTAAGTACAGCGAAACCGCTCGTAGTGATGATCTTTTAGAAGAGACCTGAGAGTGATTCGTCTTATGAAGCATATCCACGTGTCAACATTTGTCCTACAGTGACGGAAACGACGTTCTGAAAATAGGAAACGACTATCCTCGGAGTTGTATATATGTAAGCGTATGTAATTGCTGTGCCAGTTCTGTTGCTGTGGTCGATAAATGTGATGGACCTTTAAAGAAATGTGTAAATTGCGTGGCACGGCGGCCAGTTGAAAGGACACTGGGCGGTCGGTTTGTGCGGGGCGCGTGTGCGGGGTGCGGGGTGCGACGGGGTGATTGCCGACAGTGAGGGTCTAATGACGGCGATTAAAATTAATTTGTGTGCTTGAGGAGGGGTGAGTGCGCTCGTCGCAAATTAAATTCTTCGTCCGCGTTGTGATCCGAGAATGCGCAGCACGTGAAGGGGGGGGGGGGGGACGCTGTAGAATGGCATTCAAAGTCAAGGAACGCAGTCTCTATGTCTCAGGGCGCATCTCTTTGATTGACACGAAATTGAAGTGAAATAAAGATTTGAGAGGTGATTTGCCAACATCCGGAATGAACGACCGCCTTCACGTTAGCAATCTGTCCGGTTGTGGAGAGCTGACATCCCTTTGTTATGATAAATGAGTGTTATACACGTGTAATGCAAATGTGTGTAGTGTAAGAGCTAGTGCGGACGCGCCTCAGTATAATGTATTCTCATGCACCGTATAGGTACATCTTAGGTTACGTCAGTGTTGGCGACCTACGTTTTAGAATACGTATTAGTAGATGAAGTGTTGACTGACTGTAAAATGCAAAAACGGCAGATCTACATTCCTTATTTCTCTCGTCGTAGTCTCATCAATGTATATTTTAAGTTGAAAATAGCTAATATAGAAACTCTTTGAAATGTCTTACTTGTGGTTAGATATCCAGTTTTTGATTTATAAAAATGCAACTGATCTAGGATGTCTGCTTATTGCAATAAATGTTTAAAATGCTATATTTTATCTAGTGCAAAGGTTCTTAATTTTCTTTGGCGGCGGACCCCTTTATAACATTCAATATACTATAATGTGGGAGTCCTGAGTAAAGAAAATCGGGTTCAGTGTTCATTTCTAATAAAAGTCATTAGTATAAAAGTAGGTATTATACACAATATTGATTTCACTAATAATTGATCAAGTTTTTATATTAGGTTTTACATTCTTTTTTAACTCCTTATTAAGTTGAAATTATTCCGATGGAGGTTTTATAGAGAATACAGAACCTGAGGTTTCATGGGGAACACTTTACGTATTTGCTGCTCTATGTACATGTCTTTACAATGTATATTCCTCTGACAGGTTTTCATACTATTTGGTGCCTTATACAAAATACTTTTATGGCGTTGGCATTATTAGGTATGTTGTAGTGCGATAGATTTTCTCACTAATTTACATAGCGATGGTAACATTTGAAATTAGTTGGCATCATCACTACATAGTATAAAACAGAGTCGCTTTCTCTGTCCCTATATCCCTATGTATGCTTAAATCTTTGAAACTACGCAACGGATTTTAATGCGGTTTTTTTAAATAGATAGAGTGATTGAAGAGGAAGGTTTATATGTATAATAACATCCATCGATTTGAAAGTGATCTATTTGACATGGAATAACCTGTTAGTAAATTCACCAATAAGTTGGTAGATATGGTAACGTTTCTTCGTGGTAACGTATAGTGCATACGCTATATGCACTGAGGTGGGATCGCGTCTGGCGGCGGCTCGTATTCGTATGTTGATGACGCGATACAATCTTCCGTAGGAAGGCGGGTCGCTACGTTTGCACCCCGAACTAGAGGATTCTAATAAATTGCTTTATTGACAAACACGACGTTTCTAGCGATGATGTGACGTCACGTGTGACGTGCGACATAGCGTGGTCGAGCCAGAGCGGAACTGGCGCAAGGCGCGGTATACTATCGTACAGTGTAGCTACTCATGGACTTTCATGGTACTGCTGGGTATATAAAGCGAAGTTAAATAATAGATCAATCGTTCTACATTCTGTATCTATTTAAATTAATAAATAATAATAATATCAAATACGTAAGCTGTCGAAAGAACTAGGTATGTAGTTCGTCTGGTTAACATTACATCCCATTGAACAAAACAGATATTTGAATGAGTGTAAATGTAAGTACGCTTGCGTAGTGTTATGTCGTGTCGCGGCGTCACAGTATGACATTCAAACAAAATAACAAACTTGTTAGTTAATCGCGCACCACACACGAGTCGTACGTAAACTTTATAGGTAAATACGTACAGACGACTTTTAGAGTAAGTTTTATATTATTTAATAAAATATAGATGTATTTTGTTATTAGGGCAGGTGTACGTAGATGCAACGATTTTTAAATTTGTTTATGTGTTGTGTGTTATACGTGTGTGTGTGTGTCGTTGTTGCGGATATCAGGCGACTAGAACCGGCCAGCATGCCGGTGGACAGAGGTCGCCGCCCGGCGGGAGCGATGGCTGGCAGGGCGGCGGGCGCGGGGTCGGGAGGTCGGGGGGCGGTACGACTCGCCGGCTAACCAATCGGGGCGCGCTGACCGCTGCCCCGGGTGACTCCCGCCCCCCGGCAGGCGTACGCGTACCCCTGATCGATACGAGGGGCCGGGCACCCCTCGCGTCGGCCCCCTCACACCAGTAAATCATGAAGCCCTTGTCAATTACTGGAACCGCGGGAACTATTAACTAACAGCAGGAGTAACGCAAGCCTCGCCGCACACACACCTATACACGTACACATACCTACATCTATGCGGCATTCACTTCACGCGCTCTGACGCTAGAGATTATTGCTGTTTTTAAACAAATGTAGTCATACAAAGAACAAAACGTATCTAATAATTCGATCGATTCGATAAGTATTGACAATTAATATACAGTCGGTACACACTTAGCATTCTGCATACCGCATGGTACCCTTCATTTACCCATATGATTTTTTAAATTACAATATTAAGCGGTGTATATAAAGCGGATAACTAGTTCTTACTAATATCCAGTTAATTTTAGTAGTATTGTTTTTTTTTTTTTTATAAATATAAATTTATATAAATTGAGTAAATAGTAACTATGTAGGAATGAACATCGAATACCAATTTGATGCTTTAGGTTGCCGAGTCAAATGTTAAAGTAATTTCGAGGTTCCGGGTCAGTAATTAATTGTATTTGGAATGTTGAAATAATGAGTTATAATTTGATGGTGCAGGTCTGGAGGCGCAGGTGCAGGATACATCCAAGGACTTGTACTGGTTCTGAGAGCAGCCGCACTAGTGTGACGTCACGGCGGCGGCGGACAAGTGGACACAGTGACCGAGTGCTATGGTGTACAGTGATAAGTGCTACTTACAGATCCCTGGAAGTCGTGACGTTATAAGTGGATGTATGGCGACCAGTCCGCAGTGCTCCCGGAACCGGCACCGGGATCTAGACATTCGAACTTATTAGATACCTACCGACTCGTACGCGGCTCATGTAAATATTTGTAGGTAACCGTATTATCGCATCGATTTAGTGTAAGTACATATAAGTAAGCCAGTAAGGTAGCACATAATGCATTGTATATACCAGTGATTAGTTATGTAGGCATGCAAAGAAAACCAAAAGCGCGGCGCGACGCACACACGAACATACATAATTATCAACTAAATATTGTTATATACTTCATATGTTGTACATAGGTAAGCATACTCTCGGCTAAACCGACTCTGTGTGATGTGAGATGTCGTCCAGCGCTGGGAGTGGGAACTGGGAAGTGTTTGCTGTCGTATTGCGCACAAATCTAACATAATTAAGTAATCACAATAAGAAAGTAAACGAGATATTATATTTAAAATCTTATTAGTTCGCCTTCACTTTTTGTGACAGTATAACCTACAATATAGATATTTATTCGTTGACATTGTTTGTTATTACTATATTTGCAGTTGAGAAAGTGCAGTATGAGGGAGCGCGAGTGACGGAAAAACCGTATCACTATCTTATATAATTTCATAACGTTGCTTAATGAGAACATAATTGATTCTAATTATTCATTTTTATAATAAGCAGTAATAAATACGTATTTCTATAAACTATGGGTAAACTATAAAAATTGAACCCATATATCCTGTCTGTGGGTGTTCTTCTTGTGATCCTTGTGTATCTTTGTGAACCAGCGCATTGTCACCTTCGACATTATATTATCTCGTTTATTTTCTTAAAATCATATGGAGAGATTTATTGGCTGTTATAAAAGTTAGGTATATCTATGTAGACGTGCAGTTTAAACGGAGACATGTATTTATATTTAACGTGCATCTCTAAAGCTTTATGAGCTTTATTACCGTATATCTAAGGGCAAATGCAAGCACTCGCTGGACGACATAACCATTCATTGCGCATTCACCATGTGGTGGCTGCCAGAGAGGCACGCTGGACACGCGGGGAGAGAGAGAGAGGGAAACGTTCGTATTGAGACCCGACAATAGCGAAAGGTGGTGAAATATCAAGCTTAAGTTATAACTTAAAGTATTAAGTAATAAAGTATATTGATATAAGATATAACTTATTACACTGGATTCCTCGTGATAGTCGTGATCTATCATTCTTTCTTTCCTTCTCCCTCTCTCTATTCAAGTATACATATTTAGTTTAAAAATACAATACAATATAATAATAAAATAACACATAATGTCGGATAGGACGAAATATAATATGATCTTAATGTCGAGATACACGAGAGAGCAAAGCCCTACGCCCGGGGAAGTCTGGTAGTCACGTCCGGCGCCGCGCCTTCTGTACATAGGTCTGACTGGCATTCCT